>PVKA01005267.1:0-10217 GCA_004027165.1 Ctenomys sociabilis
AAAAAAAAAAAAAAAAAAAAAAAAAAAAAAAAAAAAAAAAAAAAAAAAAAAAAAAAAAAAAAAAAAGAATGGAAAAACACACAGACCTTAAGAGATGTATTTCTAAGTTGATCTTGCAAAGATTGATGGCTCCTCCATGCTGGGGATAGAAGGAGGAAGAGAAGATGAGGACACTGCTGGTAGCTAATGCTGAGTTATAGCTGAGTAGGCAGAAGACATTTGGCATATGACTGCGTGGTGGGGTGAATCCCACAAACAGCTCTGTGGGCTGTATTTGAAAAGCCTAGAAGTAGAAACCCAACCTGAGCAACAGTGACTCAGTGAGTCTCTGAAATAAAGACTGCATGCATCTCAGGATAGAGATCCTAGGTTCGACTCCCACTACCACTAAGAATGGCTAGAAAAGATGAAGTTGAAAGCTTTCATTTCCATAATGACAAATGTTTAGTGAGCCCCACAGGCTTGCCTCTATTTGAACTGTATACAGTACACATAGACACCCCAAAAGCACGTGTGCAAGCATGTGCAACTTTATGTTTTCATGGATCAGTTAAAAATTTAATTTAAATTAAATTTTTAGGAGTAAATTTCTAAAATGCTGACCTTGTCTTTTTGCCACATCTCCTGCAAGAATGAAGACTATTCTTAGCAATCAGACTGTCGACATTTCAGAAAATGTCGACATCACTCTGAAAGGACGCACAGTTATTGTGAAGGGCCCAAGAGGAACCCTCCAGAGGGACTTCAACCACATCAGTGTAGAACTCAGTCTCCTTGGGAAGCAAAAGAAGAAGCTTCGGGTTGACAAATGGTAGGGAAACAGGAAGGAGTTGGAGACTGTCTGCATGACCTGTAGCCACGTACAGAACATGATCAATGGGGTCACGCTGGGCTTCCATTACAAGATGAGGTCTGTGTGCGCTCGATTCCCCCTCAACACTGTTATTCAGAAGAATGGGTCTCTTGTTGAAATTTAAAATTTCTTGGGAGAAAAATACAATCACCAGTTTTGTATGAGGGCAGGTGTTGCTTGCTCAGTATCTCAAGCCCAGAAACATGAGCTAATCCTTGAAGGAAATGACACTGAGCTTGTTTCAAATTCAGCTGCTTTGACTGAGCAAGCTACAACAGTCAAAAACAAGGATATCTGAAAATTTTTGGATGGTATCTGTTTCTGAAAAGGAAACAATTCAGCAGCCAGATGAGTAAGATCCAAGAGTTAATCCAAGCCACAGAAACAAGCTTCTGGATTGTAAAGCCAATCTGATATTTTAATGAGACAATAAAAATCTTTATTGAATTAAATCAAAATAAATAAATAAATAAGCTGACCTTGGTCAGTTTTTCACTCATTCGTCTTACTTGGCAAGGTGGGTCTGCTCTAGGGCTGTTCTAAGATGAGTGTAAGCCCCACTACCACCCCTTGCAACCCTTCTCACAGGGCTCCCTTAAGTCTTCCAGCTGCCCCAAACCTCAGGAGCTTTCGCATCAGAGGTCTCCATCTGTGCGAGGACCACATCCCTGTGTCGGATCCCACGGGGCACTCCCTGAGGCTCTCCTTCCCCTGTCCCAATCCACTGACACCAGCTCTAAGAACTCATTGTGGATGAAATTTAAGAAGCTCCGTTCTGCAGAGTATCTTATCTTTCTTGGCTTCTCAGAAACCAAAAGTTACTGAAGTCTTCAACCCAGTACCTGGCAGATTTGCTTAGGGTAGACTCTGGGCCAAGCTCCTCTGGCTGAGGAGGGAGGGGTCTGACTGCCCTGTGAGACGGTCATTTCTGGAGCTTCCACTTCCACACCATGGACTCTGTCAGCCACCTGAGGGGCCACTTCACGGCAATCCCAAGAAAAAAAAAGGCTGCACCAGCCACGCTGACGCTACATGAAGCACACTCAAAGCATTTCTTTCTTGGTCTTTTCAAATATTCACCTTCCTCTGTGCTCACACAGTAATGAAATTCCATGGCTCAGGGTAAAAAATGACCTCCTAGCAGCATTTACTTTAAGAGAAGAAAAAAAGAGATGTAACTCGATGCATTTCCCTGCCGAGCTTGTCAAATAGCAAACCCTCGAACTCTGAAAGTGATAAAAGAATAGAAGTCCCTCACACCAAACTTAGGCAATGCGCCCCTGGATCTTATCTCAGACTGTAAATGGAGAGCCACTAAATGACTTGTGTAACACAGAAACACCCAGAACATCAGTAAAACTGCACTATTTATTGCAGACGTTTCTGAAAGCGATGTTTCCAAGAGTAGCTCTAAGGGAAGCACAGAGATTAGGATCCCCAGTTGAGTGAATTTATCCGAGTAACAGAAAACTTGCAGCTCTCACTTTGCCACTTGAGACTTATAACTCTCTTTCATAAGCAGCAGATATTATCCAAAAGGGACTTAGGCATTGAGGTCCTCAAACTCAGGCACTTTACAAAAGTTACCAGTTAAAAGCTGGTAGTTTAATCTAGCCTTTCAAAACCTAATTAATGGCTCCAAGTGGTATTGGTGTGTGTGAGTGAAACATCTTTATGCATATTTAATTTACATATCATGAAATTTACCCATTTACACTATGCAATTTATTATTTTTAGTATATTCACAAAGTTATACTTTATTTTAAAGCGTGAGGGACAGGGATTCAGTAACTACTAATCAATATTCCTAAAGTGTCAATTAACCAAGATGAGAAAGCTCTAGAAATTTGCTGTATAAAAATTTCCCTCTGTTCCATAATACTGTATTCAAAATGTAAACTTTGTTTAAAGGGACGTGCATTAAGTAAGCATTACTGTGGGCTTAACACAACTATAAGTGGGGAGATTCAGTGCAGCTCATGGTTTCAGGGGATTCAATCCCAGGCATCTGGCTTCAAGACAGCAGCATCGTAGCAAAGTGGAGTGGAAGAGCAAAGAGGCTTAGTTCTCACAGCCAGTGAGCAGAGCAGGGAGCAGCACCAGCTGAGCAGGTCAAGGACCAGATCTAGACCCCAAGATCTCACCGAAACAACCCGCAGATCCAGCCAGAAGCGTGCTCCACCTAGGCCCTCGTCAGTTGCCAGACAAGATGACACAGTGTAGAGCTCGTGTTCAATGCCCTTACCATCTTAAGATAAAAATTGTTTGAGAAAGAATGTTTCGGTTTATCAGCTTCTTCTACATTTTCATATGAATTTTTGCCTCAGTTTCTCTTGGCAATGTGCCTGCTGGCATTTTGACAAAGACTGGCTTGACTCTACAGATGGAAAAGAATGCTGTGGTTATTCAACAATATGCAGTCTCCCCACCCATAAACATAGCATTCCTTTCCAGTTCTGCAAATGTACTTTCATTTCCTTGAACAGCTTGCAATTTTCAGTGGAAGTCTTGCATCTCTTTTAAATTTACTTCTGAATATTTTAGTTTGGCCCATGAGACTATAAAAGAAATCTTGGTTTCATTTTTCAGAGAGTGCTGTTCTTGCTTACAAAAATATGATCAGCTTTGGATATCGAATTTTGTATTCTTCAGAAAATACTTATTAGTTCTAAATGTTTTTAGTGATTCCTCTACATATACATGGTATCACTTATAAATAGAAAGACTAAATGTCTTTCCTAATTCTCTTGTCTGTTTTAGTGAAGATTATTAATAAAACACGGAGTACAGGCAATGAGAAAAAGCACTCTTGTCTCACTTTTTAATCTTAGAGAACAGCATTGCTCAGGCGGCAAAGATGGTGAGAGCGGAAACTGTTGTCCCTCCCCTGCTTCTTCTGTGCCGGAGGGTCCCAGCGATGCTGGGAGGATACCCCACCACCGCCCGTGCCTGGGGCCCCACACAGCTTCTCAAGGGGTTTTCTTATTTATTTATTTATTTATTTATTTATTTATTTATTTATTTATTTATTTATATTCCTGGCTTGTTCAGTGCTTTTCTAAACCATGATAATGTGTTTCGTCAGGCTTTTTCCTATAGAGGTGGTGATTTTGTTACTGTTGTGTTTTTTGCTTTGTTTATTTGTTTTTGTTTCATTTTACCTGTCTTTTGTTCTGTAATGGTGATGCATTGCACAGCGAGGTTCAAGCAGTAAGCCATCCTTGTACGAGCACCATCGGTCACCATGTGCTGTACTCAGTGAGCTACTGAGTATTCCAGGATGTATGTGATGACTGCTGTGTTTGTACTGTAAGGGGTATTGTTCTTCAGGGGTTTTTGTCTGTTTTGATATTAATTAATGTTCTAAAGGTCTCATACAATGGGTTTGTTAGTTATATTACTCTGCTCAGAATCTCACTGAAGGAATGAACAATTTTTTTTTTTGTTGTTGTTTTTGGTATTTTAGGGAAGGGTCTACAGGGTGTTCAGGGTCTCACTTGCTAGGTTGCCCTCAGAGTGATCTGCCTGTTTACAGCCTCCCAAGAGCTGGGATCACAGACGCTTGCCACCACATCGAGTCTCAGTTGCCATCTCAGTGTGCCTCAGGGGCGGGGCCTGCATGGCAGGTCCTGGGATCCAATCCCCAGACCCTGCATCTGCTTGCAGGCGCTTTAATCCACTGGGCTATTTGGCCAGCCCTGAATAACCTTTACAAAAGTCTATTTTCTCAAGTTCTGGAAACTCTAAATCCACCACCAAGGTGCTGGGAAATTCAGTTTGCATTGTGTGCTTGCTCTCTGGCTCTCAAATTGCTAGCTTCCCACTGTGCCCCCAGCTGACCTTTCTTTTGTTCCTAGATGCATAGGAAGGAATCCAGCAGCCTGGCTGGTGTTTCATTGTAGAAGGACCCTAAGCCTAGCAGGCTGGCCCCTCCCTGATGAAACCACTAAGATATAATTGTTTCATAATGCCAGATAAAACCACACTGGAGGGTATCCAGGCATCAAGATATGAATTCTGGGGAAACATGTACATTCATTCCACAAGAATTTCTGTCAGTTATTCTCTAGATGCTTGGTAAAATTCTCCAATTATGCAAAAATATGCCTGTGTCTTTTGAGAAAAGCTGTCAAGTCAACTCAGTCCCCGAACTTTTTGTAGGTTTTTTCTAGATTTCTGCGACATCTTGAACCTTTTGTAATCCTTTCTTATTTTCAGGAATTTTTCCATTTCATAGACATGTCTAAATTATTGGCTTGGAATTGTTCATGGTATTTTCTTGTAATTATACATATTTATCTGAAGTTATTAATATATCCCTTATTTCATTCACAATTTTACTTTCCTTTTTTCCATTTTATTTGTTATTTAATCTAAATTTATATAGATGTTTCCAAATTTGGCAATTTTATAGAGATTTCCAAAAGAACTAACTTTAGGCTTTAAAAAATTTATTCCATCTCTTTATTTTCTAATACTTTTCAATTTATTCATTCGTATAACATTATCGTTTGTTGTTTTTTATTTAGTTCCTTAAAATTGGAATTTGGCCTATTGGTCTTTAGATCTTTTTTTAATATTTTTACATGTATAAAGTCACTTCTATGCACCGTTTTCTGTAATTCATAAATTATACTGTTATATTTTACATTTTCCCCTCAAAGCTTTTACTATATCCTATAGAGTGTAATATTTTATATATATATATATATATATATATATATATATATATATATATATATATTATATTATGTATTTAGTAAGGTTCTAGAAGGGTCTCACTACACAGATCAGACTCACAGTGATTCGCCTGTTTTCAGCCTCCCAAGCACTGGGATTACAGGGGTGCCCCACCACACTGTCTCAATAACCCTCTCAGTGCACCCCGGGAGCAGGGCTGGTATGGTGTGCTAAGGACGGAACCCCAGTCCCTGTGAGTGCCTAAGCAGGTGCTATAGTTCACTGAGATATCCAGCCAGCCCTTAAAATACATTTTAGTATTTTTATTTCATAATTTTCTGTTTATTCTTTTCACATATGAATTAATTTCCAAAATGTCATTTATATGATTGTTTTGAAAATAGTATTGTCTTGTGATGTCACATGTGGTCTGTGATGGGACTCTTTGTTTTTTTGTTTGCTTGTTTGTTTTGGTACCAGGGATCAAACTCAGGACCTTGCACTTGCCAGGCTGGCCTGAGGCCGTGCAGCTACCTCCGCAGCCTGGTACTGTGTTTGGGTGCTGTGGTCTAGAGGCTGCCTTAGGCGTAGAGTTGTTCAGGTCTTCAGTTTCACGCTTGCCCACTTTACAGGAAAAGGGGTGTAGAAAACTGCCCGTGTTTTCTGTTCTTCAGTTTAGAAGATAATGAGTGTGTGTCGCGTGGGTGGCATCTCACTCCACACTTGGGGACAGTAGGTTTGTAGTTCATATCCTGCAGGGAGAGAGAAGAAACCTGCAACCCTACGCTGAGGGTCTGCAAGTTGCCAGCCTTATTGTATCCATTCATTTTCAAAGCTTTGTCACTGCTGATGTCATACGCTTCAGCTTACGCATACAGAACTGAAATAATTCAGCCAAGGCAGCAAGGAGTAGCAGAACCGATGCTGAATGAACTCTGTGTGTGTTCCTGCCCTTTAGAGAAGAGCAGCAGTAGCTCAGCCCAAGCTGCCACCAGAAGAGAGACCACCGCCGGGGGCATCTAAAGGAAGGACCGAGGACAGAAGGGCCTACTGTCCTTCCAGACAGACCGTGAGAGTTTATTAACCAGATCTTCAGTCTCTGGGCAGAGGCAGGGATGTCTGGCTCTTTGTTTGTCTCCTGGTCTCTTGCCTGGATCCCAGCGCCTCAGGAGGCCCGGCGGGTGCGCTCGCCCTGAGCTGCGCACCGCCCTCCGCAGCAGTGAAGCGGAGGGCTCGTCCCGAAGATACACGAGTCTCAGCTTGGTGAAGTCCAGAAAATTATTTCTAAAGACTTATGGTGTCTACTACACTTTGTGAAAAAACTGACAAAGAAAACCCCTTGAGGAAGAAATTAAGTTGCCTTAGTTTTCCGGGAGCCCAGGCCAAAGTGAATTCTGTAGGGTATTAAGTTTTAGGAAAGGATGTGACAAAATCAGAACTTCCCAGGAATGAAAACTAACACTAAAAATACTTTATTGAAAATAAGCTTAATCACAGAATAAAAAAAGACTGTGACAGACAAGAAACACCTCTCTGAGACGGGAGGCACCCAAGAGTGTCTGCGTGACGACGCACGAGACCGCGTCTCGTGCGGAAACAAACTCGGAAGCTCCCCAGGAAAAGAATATAGAAATAGCGCCGCACTCTCGTTATATGACATTTGTGAATAACGGCAAAAATTATAGATTAGTGGAATTAAAAAATAAGCTGGGTGTAATGAAATATTTTTAAATAGGCCTTTAGAGAGCTTGAAAGATATTTATAAAAGGAACATGGTAAAGCTTGTGGGAACCACAAAAGGGATTGTTGGCTTTCACAAAGGCGGAGGGATGCTCCCTATGCAGTGCCAGTCCTTCCCACCGCCCACCTTAATGCCCACTCACTGAGCACTTACTCTGCTGCACTTGGTCCTGCAGCATTACTGATGGTGGCATTGCGGACCCTGGGGAATTCCCAGGCAGACCAGGTTACTGTTCGCCGGCAGGGCAGATCATAAAAAGCTGTATGAGTCAGCAAGGAAGAAATGGCCCTGAGGAGCACCTGCAGTCTGTGCCATCATCTCCGTGAGACTAAGCTGATTTCGGATGTCCAGAATTAGAGAGAGAGAGAGAAATCAGGTAGGGAAGCATAATCCGCTTCAGCATGGGAACGTGTCAGAGCACTCACACTCAGGGTCGCTATGGCAAACCTTTCAAGGAATTTTAAAATTTCATCTCCACAGTCATTGTTGAAATCTGCAGAGCCCCACACTGAAGATACCAATGAATGGAAACTAAATACATGACTTTCCCCTAAATAAAATTAGGCACACTTTCCCACAAGCAGTCACACCCGGATCCTGTATGTGTGCATTTGTTTCTGTCTCTAGTGACATGTGGTGATTACAAGTAAACAAATAGACTTTCAGAGCAGAGTACCTAGAACCATGGGCGTGGATGGCCGTCCCTCCCCTGGCCGCAGTGCAGGACGCTGGGCAACCCTGTGGCCGAGTGCATCGCAGTCATGGACTGCCCATGGCCAGGATACTGCCCTCCAAATCTGAAACGTCCAATCATAGTTGCTAAAAATGCAGACATGTTTATTTATGACTCCTTTATTTTTCTTGGATTTTAATATTCTTAAGGACTAGAATAGTATTTTTAAAATCCTTTGAAAAATTGCAGAGCCTCAATCCAGTAGTGCGCTTTGTGGTGGCTTCATGCATATTTATTGACCGGCTGACTGAACAAGGGAGAAGATAAAACACCACAGGAGGCCTGTGCATGCGGTCGCGGGCAGTGTTGGCGCTGGATGCGGACTTGTTTGGAAAGCACATGGAAAGAGGCTCGCATCTCCGGAGGCCTGTGCAGCTAGGGAGGAATCAGTGCATCTTTATCAGTGTGAGCTCAGCATCTCCCCAGAGCATCTCTGCCTTGCGAGGCTGCACCTCAGGATCTACTCTCCCGTTTTGTTGGGTGTCCCGATCTTTATTTTCATTACCTCTTACCAGATCGCAACATGGTCTCCTTGGGGCCACAGTTGCCAGAGATAATTTCACATTCTTCTTTTTGCCCTGATTTGTAATTTTTATAAATAGACAATGTCTTTCTTTCATTTCATTTAGCTATACTTTGTCTCCTTTTGTAGCATACATTGAAATGACACTGTCAAAAAGAATAATTGAGCTTAGCACCATGAAGAATCAGAAAGCACTATTTAGTGCTGTATTCATAATTCTACTTTCCTAGGTAATCTCAGACCCTTACAGGCTTTACATGCAAATTCCATCCACCTGAACTCTGCTTTGTAGCATTAACACCTCCTGAATTGCCTGCCCAGTGAGACTGTCAGCACAAAATGCTTGAGCTCTATATCAATAGATACATACACACAAATATATATTGGATTACACTTATTAGCTCTACTGAGCTTTGCTCTGCTGATCTGCTGTTACAAAGAAGGTTGAAGCACAAGCATAAACAATGCCATCCCAGAAATCACCCTGAGAAGTCACCTCAAAAAATTCCTGCACTCTTTTTAATCTTCACACCGCTATCTTTTCTTTCCCCTTTCCACTCCCCCACCTTCTCCTCCTCTGGTTGTTAGTGACAATGAGATGCATACGTGGTAGGCACCCAACATGCAAAAGGAGGTGGTGGTTGCTTCATGCAAGTGAGCGAAGCTAAGTCTGCTGGGTCCTGGTCCTGCCTCCGCACTTTCTCCTTCACAGAAAGCCTCTGATTTGAGTTGTGTTTCTCCACTAAGCAATGTGCAGGTGCATGCAAACACACACACACACACACACACACACACACACAGTGCAAATTTATAGGGTGATACTCATGAGTCTGTTAAAGGAAATTTCCAGTTTAAAACACACATTGGATCTTAGGGCTACTCATAAACAAGCAGAAACTTTAAAAAGTCTAAAATAAAAACAGAAAAGAAAAAAAATGAAGTAGAAATAGATAGAGATATTGCTAAATGAGACAAGGGAGGGATGGAGGGAGAGACTTCCTAGGAAATTCAAAACCTGGTGCTGTTGAAAAGTGCATTAAATTGATGAAAGAAGGTTATAAAACTTAAAAAGGGGAAAGGGAAATTTAAGCCATAACAGCTCCTTTTAATAGGCTGGCAAAACCCAGCAGTACAGTTGTCTAAACTTTCCTGTGTGCATTTTGCACACCTACATCTGGCAATCTGAACAACTGATTTGAAGGCAACAGTGTGCAGCGTAGTAGCCATCATTAAATCCCCAAAGAAAACACTGAATAAACCAATGTGCAGCAATATGAGTGGAAAACGGGGAAAGCATAAATAACTCATGGTAAATTAAACGAGGCTAAGATCAGAGGTAAATTAGGTTTTTATAGCTTTTCAGGTAATGTTATTTAAAAACCTAGTGTCATTAAAACTTTGTAAGTTTTTTAAAAAAATTTTATTCATTTTAATGAGAAAAAAATAGCGATGAAACAGTTTCACTACAGGTTAGTAGGATATTTACAATAATTAATATGTTGTATATTGTTGTCTTTGTAGTAGTAATTCAGAGGACAAGATGCAGATACTGTATCTTGTCTAAACAATATTAGTACAAACTTTTATTTTCAGTTAACTAAGAGAAAGTAGCTGTATATCCATCCTAACTCTCTTGTGTATACATTAAGTTTTAACCAATGAAATTTTTAATTAAGTTACCAAATC
>PVKA01005267.1:10317-29278 GCA_004027165.1 Ctenomys sociabilis
AAAAAAAAAAAAAAAAAAAAAAAAAAAAAAAAAAAAAAAAAAAAAAAAAAAAAAAAAAAAAAAAAAAAAAAAAAAAAAAAAAAAAAAAAAAAAAAAAAAAAAAAAAAAAAAAAAAAAAAAAAAAAAGGCCCAGGGAGATGGCTCAGTGGAATAAGTGCTTCCGTGGCAAGTACAAAGGCCTGAGTTCAATCCCTGGTTCCACAAAAAAAAAAGAGGGGAAAAAATGAAACTAACACATAAAACATCATTAAATAAGTATACCAGATCCATGAAAACCTACTCACTTAAAACATTTGATCTCCATGCATTTCTATATGAAATAATAGAACTTAAAAGAAGTCTCCATTGTGCACATTGTTCCAGAAAAATGCAACACATTTGCTTAAGCATTTAGGTATTTTTGTGAAGTAGTTTGGTGATCTTCGATTATAAAATGAACACAGATGTAATCAGGTGAGAGACATTTTTCAAAATATTGGAAAACTTGACAGAGTTTATCTTTACAAAACAGGAAATGAAAGGGAGAGAATAAGACAGGGTGAAAGGAAGGATGGAGAGAGTGAGCAATGAAAAGCCATCAACAAGCATCATAGCTCTGCAAGCCAATGTGACTTCCTGCTAGAAAGCTTCTAACCAGTAGTTCTATGACAAACTACAGATCTGGGAGTTCCACACAGCACAAGATATCTGAAATAACATCAGGGCATTGGGGGAGTACCCTGACAAGGGAAAGGAACTCAGGAAGAACCTGAGATTAGGATGCCAGGGAGTCCCGAGGAGCTGAGCAGGGGTGATCTGGAGCCCAGACGTCCAGGACACAGAACTGGAGAGCCCTGGGCAGACAAAGGAGCAGTGCGTGGACAGCCGTGGCCATCGGGCTGTGTGACTGTGGACAGGTAGGCACTTGCAGGAGGGGCTATGGGAAAATCCACTTGTTCACTCCCAGTACAGAGGGAAACAACTACCCCTCAGCATCTTCGCTATGTTAGTATCAAAAGTCTTGGGTGCTTGGCCATGTAAAACTTCCAGTCAAAAGTACAAGTAAAAATATTCCCAAATTGGACCCTGGGAGATAGCTCACAGGGACCGGAGTTCGATACCCTGCACCACATGCATCACAGGTCGCACCCTGGGGATGCTGAGCTGGCCACCGAGATTGGGTGGGTGGCGCAGGCCTGTAATCCCAGCGCTGAGGAGGCTGAAAACAGGAGGATCAGTAAGAGTTTGAGATGTGTATTGAGACTCTGTACCAATTGGATACATAAATAAATACATTTTTTAAAAAATCCCAGATCGGCATTAGTCCCAGGAACTAGGCACACAGAAAAGGAACCCTTACAAAACACGTATAAAAATATTCCCATAAATAACAGGTAAGGGGTGGAACAAGTGTAACTCCAGTGTGGAAATAATCCTCTATACAGATGGATCAGGGCAAAGAGGGGCTGAAGCGTGGCCACAGACCACGAGTCTGGAGATGGCCCGACACTGGCTGCCTACAGTGCAAACGGGGTGACTGTGCTTTTCTGTAGAGATTAGGAGAATGAACAGTGAAGACAAGCAATTTGCTCAGAACTGTGGCCTAAGCTAATACATAATAAAATGGATATTTAAAAATATATGGCCACATGTAAAAGTGAGACCCATAACAGCACATTAGACATAAATTAAGTGAGAAGCAATAAAATAACTACTCAAAATGCATAACAGAGAGAAAAAAAGGGGGAAATCATGACTGGCATGAAAGATAAACATAGAATAACAGAGTTCATCACTCTTTCCTTTTCTCTAAGGAAAGCAGCGCAGAGAAAGGTGGTAATATTTGCACAGATAATAACCAGCTAGAGTGTGTGGGTGTAAGTGTCTATGTGAGTGCGGGAAATTTAATTAATTTTTCTTTAGGTTTCACAAGCCCAATACATTCTACAGATAAACGTAAATGAATTTGTGACTAAGCGTTTCAGAGCTAAAAGCATGCTGACTAGCGATGCTGGAGTGGAGTTGGCAGGTAGAATAAAAGACTGAATCTGGGCCGTGAGATGGCACACTCTAGAAGGGCGCATAGACAATAAACAAGACTCTGCTGGGAGAGGGGAAAGATGCCAGAAATTAAGGGAAGATGTTTATGGAATTTAAGTTGAAAAAGATTAATATTTTAAATTAGACTAAGAATATCAACCTCATAAAAAGCAAATTGTGGAGAGCTCAAGGAAACAGAAGAACAGGAGAAGACGCTGCACAGGAAGCAAGAATCTCTGAAAGCATGGAAGTATTCCTTCCTTCCTCACTGTGAGGAGTGAAGGGAGACAGCAATGGGGAGGGCCGCAGCAGGGGCTGTGCCCCAGACCCTGCCGCCAAGTCAGACGCTCCTACGAGGTCGCGTCCGGGAGAGCGAAAGGAGTCAAAGCTCTTAGAGGCTGTTTCTGGAAATGTATTGAGATTCTCCTTTAGAACAGTGTCACACTAACTTCTTAATTTAGAAATGAATGCAACTGAGAATTTAGTGATTCTGCTTTTACAGAAATCCTTAAAATATTCCCTGGGCAGATATATGCAGTCTTGTTCATTTCAGAATTATTTATAGATTTTCCCTAAAGAGCATGAAAATACGCTGAGCATGAATCTGTAGGTGAATGTTCATAATCATCTAGTAATGCACACTAATATAATAAGATAAATTTTAAAAGTCAAATGAATTTCCATTGTATATCTGGCCATAGGCAAATTAAATAAACTCTAATTTTAGCATAAAAGTGAAGACAAAATTTTAAAAATATGCTTTCTTTTTTAGAAATGTAAACCAGGATTATTGAGTACAAATCAATTTGTGACCAACATTAGGAAAATTTCAGGCAGTGTGAAAAAAAGTAAGACACTGGCCTTGCAAGAGAAATAACAAAGGGTTTAATGAATTTAGTGTTTCATTTCTTATAATGATTATTAGAGACACAGTATTTATGTAATCATTAACCTTTGAGGAATAATAGTTATGATACACCCACTCCAGAGTTCACAGTATATTTCAGAATAAGAAACAAAGCACTCTTTTATACCTCAATTAAAGAATAGAACTACACATTAAACATTTCAAGAGCTTCTAATAAGTCATTTGACAAAATTCAACTTACCCACGATTTTTTTAATTTTCCATAATTTAATTGAAGAACAAATAGCAATGAGACAGTTTCAAATCAAATTAGTAGAACAGATTCAATAATTAATATATTGCATATTGTTTTCGTAGTGGTTTTTTGTCGTACAAGGTGCAGACATGATATTCTATTTATTAACACTATTAGAGCAGACAACTCTATTCAATGAATTAAGAGAATGTAGTTGTATACCTATATTTTTTAAAGCTGAATTATAGTACAGTTTCAATAATTAGTATTTTTTGCATTGTTATCTCCCTAGTGGTTACCCATAGTACAAGAAACAGACAGGATATCCTGTCCAAATACTAATAATTTACACTAATAGTGCAAATCTTCTCATAGAAATATGCAAAAGTACTGCATATTTATCCTAACTGTACTGTTTATACAAACACAGAATGGTCCTTCCTCTGTATCCCCTTTTATTTGTTTAGTCCTGTCAGAAATGGGGATGCTATTGTCATTCAATTATTATAGGTGCTTGAATTCAGCAAAACAATACAACACAGTCCAGCAGTCCACAATAGTAGTGGGTTATCTGAAGAAGTTGTTGACTAGAGCCATTTACAGCTCAGCATATTATTATGGCTTTATTTTATATTTTATCTCGTTTTTATTCTTTTCTGCCAGATGGTTAAGAACAAGATAAAGCAAGACCTACATAACAAGAAATGTAACTTTTGTATCTGATGAGGTCAGTCAAATCCCCTCAGGGTTTATCCTGTAACCCTGCTGCACTTTGTAGATCCTTTGTCAGTGTCAGCCATGTGGATGAGTCACAGCCATTGCTTGACCAATTCGCTCTCTGGGTTACCCCTGATTTTTTAAAGAACTGTTAAGAAACTAATAAAATCTGAACACAGTAAGTCTGATAAACATGAGCAATTATCCAAAATACCCAAGAAGCAGTACAACTGAGAAGAAATGTTTACATAAATCAAAATTATTTTAATAATCCATGATTTTACCTTTTATTTGGGTTAGTATTTACCTGGCAATGCAATAGAATTTCTGTTCATAAACTTTAGAACAAAAATTATAATCAGGAAATTTGGCTATGAATATAAAAAGGGTTTCTTTCAAATCTGAATCTTACCATAGAATAGGAAAAGTTAAATTGTAGATGCTTAATATAAATAAATGTGAAAGAAAATCTGGGCTCACAGAAGAATGTGTTAAAATCATTTGATGCAGATATACCCATGGCAACATGCACGGGCCATCTGATCCTTCTGTGTTTTTTCTTGGGAGTAACTAAGAAAATATGGAAGTAAATAAATCTCTTTTATTTATTGTTTTTTTTGTTTTCTAGCACCAAGAATCAAACTCAAAACTTTGTGCTTTGCAGGCAGGTGCTTGTGCCTGCTGAACTACATCCCCAGTCCCTGATTTATTTATTTGCTTTAGGTTTGTTGAGTCAGAAATATATCTGAGTAAATTTGATACTTTTTAGAATATACCAAACTAAGGCTTCTGAGAAAAGAAAATGATTTTCTTCATGTAAATAAAATTTTAAAATAAAATTAAACTCAAAAATCTTACAGCCCCAGGAAAAAGAAAAAATTATTAGAACATGGAACATAAATCACAATAACAAAACTAAAACACTTGATCACATTAAATGTGCAAAACTGGAGCAGAAGACATGAAAATGCAGGCTCAACCTACACGTCCTAAGAGAATCAGTGTCCAAGATGTAGAGAGTGTTTGTTATTTTTTAGTACAAACCCCTAAGTTGGCAATGGCACAAAGAATGAAGGCTAAACTTGCATAGGGAGCTCAAACTAGGGATGGCCAAGAACACACATCGGCATTTTTCACCTGATTAATAATCAAGGAAATAGCATTTAAAACATTTAGGCGAGTTGATATTATAAAAATGAAAAGTACCATGTTTTAAAAATATCAAATGTTAATGATCTGCATGGGAAAGCAAACATTATTTGCTGATGAGATAATAAACCATCATTCATTCTGAACAAGCTGAGAATATTTGACATCATTAAAAATAACTTTTACATATCACTGTTTATTTAGTTGAGTCTTGCAGTCAGTAATGCAAGTATTGTTGTAACAGTAGACTTTTTTATTTATGTATTTGGTAGAGGGTCTCACCATGCAGCTCAGACTTGTAGTGATACTCCTGTCTCAGCCTTCCCAGCACTGGGGTCACAGCTGTGCACCTGCACAGCTGGACTGGACCACCTGCTCAGCATACCCAGGGTTGGACCAGCATAGTGTGCAGCACCAGGTTCAAACCCTGGTCTGAAACTTAACCTGCTGAGCTATCTCAACAGCCCCTAATAATAGAACATCTGATAGTTATAAATGAAGGAGAATCTGATTGGGTAATGAGCTCCCTAAAGATACACTATACCTAAAATTTCAAACAAAAATTATTAAGTGAGATAAGCAAGTCCACAGAATACACCCTTCAACACATACAAAATTAAATTATTTTCAATTTTAAACTTAACTGTATAACAAAACATTATGAAATAGAAGCTGCAAAACCCAAATAAATAGGGTGAGAATCCTACCAATTAACTGCTGGTTTCAAAAACCTGATGGGGATTCTCAGGATCGTTCCCTTAACCACCTTGTGCACATAAATGTATGGCTTTGCCCCTGCCATGTTTCCTAGCTTTGCTCCTTGCCCTGTCTCTGTTTTTCAGTCCTTAAGTATTCACTTTCCATTTAATCATGTTATAAAAAAGTAAAGGCCTATTAATATGCTGAGCTGTAAAAGCCTCAAGTCAACAACTTCTGACATTGCCAGTCTTGCAGACAACCCACTACTACTAGGGACTACTGGACTATATTGGATTGTTTTGCTGAATTCACACATACGCACTATTTGAATGGCAATGGAAAACCCATCTCTGGCAAAACTAAACAAAAAAGGGGGATATAAATGAAAGACCATTTCATAGTGAAAAAATATAGATTATATATAATCTGTATATACAAATTAGTTAGAATAGAATACAGCTACTTTTTCTTAGTTCAATGAGAAAAAATATTTGTATTGGTAGTGTTGAGACAAGATATTATGCCTGCATCTTGTACTATGAATAACTACTATGAAGATAACAGCATGCAATGTATTAATTATTGTAACTGTCTTACTAACCTATTTTGAAACTGTCTCATTGCAATTTCTTTCTCAATAAAATTAATTTTTAAAAAAAGAATCAAAAATAAATACTGATATGTTAAAGTTATTTTAATGTGTCAAATATTCCCATAATGATTGTTTATTATCTCATCAGCAAATAATGTTTGTTTTCCCATACAAAGGGCATATAAAATGGCATGCCTTACATTTAATGTACAGCAGCAATTATATATACTTCTCATCTCTCCATTCCCTATGTGTGTATAAATATGTAATATATAATGTTCAACTTCATTGGTCATTCAAGAGATGCAAATTAAACAAAAAACACTGGGATATCATCTTACACCAGAAACAATGGCCATCAACAAGCAGTCAACCAGTGACAAATCCTGGAAAGACTGTGAGGACTACTGAGGAGAGTGCAGGTTGGTAGAACCATTATGGAAATCAGTGCGGAGATCCCTCAGCAAGCTAGGACTGCAGGTCCCATTTAAGCCAGAAGGAGCTATTCCTCCCCCCCACGTATTTTTCCAAAAGAACTGAAATCATTGTACCACAGCCATGTACATGCACACATGCTTATAGCGACATAATTTGTCATAGCTGAATCTTGCAGACAACCCAAATGGCCATCAACTGAGGAATGGATAAAATAGATAGGGTATTTTTACACAACGGAGTATAAAAATATAAATTTAAGGTTTCTGTAGATAAATGAATGAGCTAGAGACTATATTGGTAAGTGAAATAAATGAATTCCATATGTGCAAACATTGTATTACCTTAGTAGTATGAGAACCTGAGTCATTAAAATCAACATGTACAACAGATACTGTGAAAGGGAAAGGAATTGTTCAATGGGAAGGAAAAACTGGGTTGAGGAAAAAGAACAAGTGAAAGAAGGAAAAAAGAAATATTTAGGTGCATATGCAGAATAGTTTGGATAATTGTACTGTTGTTTTCTGCTGGTCTTCTTTTTGTATTTTAGGGAAGAATCTACAGGTGTTCAGGGTCTCGCTACTAGACTGGACTAGTAGTGATTCTCCTGTTTACAGCCTCCCAAGTGCTAGGATTACAGGCGCGTGCCTCCACACCCAATTTTAACTGTCTCAGTGCGCCGGGGGTTAACCCCTGGCCCCTGCTCCTGATTGTAGGCACTTCGGTCAGTTGAGTTATTTGGAGGGCCCATCTGATGATCTTTTGAATGGAGAAGTTACAGTTTGTTTTCGTTTTATTCCTAATTTCTTCTTCTTTGGAATTTCTTATAATGTTTTGTTTTTAAAATTATTTTTCTTTTAACATTTATATCTGGTAACCTAAACAACTAATTTGAAGATAGCATCAAGTAATACAGCAAACATTGTCGAATTCCTATTAGGTTATTAGAGGAATTTTGTATCATTTCTAATGCTGTTTTATGTCACTTTGTTGTACTTTTTAAAAAATAAAGAAGAATATAAAATGCAAAACCATATAACATAGATCTTTGCTTATGAGATTATTAATAAAGAATAACCATTAAGAACAGACTGGAAATATTTAGCATCATTAGATAGAGAGATAATACAAGATATATAGTGGCAGTTTATTTCATTTTTAAAATCCTTTTAACATCAGTGTAACATTTTGTGTAGTATTTTGTTTCCTGGATTAAGAAAACATTATGTAGTCATTTCTGGATCATTTATTCCTAACTGGAAATCTAGAGATTAGTTTAGCAAAATTGGCAATCAAAGATGAAATTATTGTCTGCCAATTATTCATTTGGCTTCAACCTCCAATATGGCTTGGCAAAGCACTTCTTAATTTGGAATTGTGTCCATCATGAAATCTTTAAATTTATTTTTTATTTTCTCATTTTGATTTCTATTTTTTTTCAGGGCTGGAATTTGAAACCAAAGACTTGATTATGTTATAAAAATTCTCTCTAACATTCAGCTTTTAGTCTTTCAGCCCAAAATTCTAAATATTATGTGAAACATTTTTCCTTGATTGGTATAATTTGGGAACTACCCTTAAATGTTCTCCCTCAAAGGAGCATTTCACAGATAGCCCCTTAAATTGTATGTATTCCCAGAAATAATTATGAAATCCTTACCTCTACCCATGATTAAAAGTATATTCAGTTTTTATATCTGGACTCAAATACTGATGGCCCCTTTGTTTGGTCTTTGTTGTTGTTCTTGTTAATGCTGTTTTTAAAGAAAGTACAAATTAGAATTAAAATAGAAAAATTATAAGTGATACAGAATTTCACTTAAAGTGACAGGAGTTTCACAGTATTTGTTGTAAGACATGGTGTTGTTTTTCAACAAGTTATTTGTATTACCTGATACATTCATGTTAAATTGGAAGAAGAAATAAAAAAGGAAAGAAATATATAAGAAATTAAGAATAGGAAAAGTACAAACAATTGGAGAAAAGGAAACAAAACTATTATGTGCTCCTTTCCATAGGCCAGCACAAACGCACAGTACAGTTGTCCAAAAAAATCCTGCTCCCATATCTAGATAAATCTCTTTCCCCACTCCCTCTCCTATTCTCTGCAACTCCATAATTCTTTCCTTTTGAGTAAGTTCATTCCCTTTTCCAGTATCTGTTGTACCCTTCAGATTCCATTTTTCTCTTTCAGGTTTTCACACAAAGGAGACAATGTGACGCTTGCACATGCGGGTCTGATTTATTTCACTTAACAGTATATTCTCCAGTTGTATCCATTTACTGACAAAAGACTCAAATTTATCCTGTTTTATCATGCAGTAATATACCACTGTGTAAAAATGCCACATCTGCTTTATCCATTCCTCAGTTGATGGACATCTGGGTTGTTTCCAGGATTTAGCTATGAGAAATTGTGCTGCTATAAACATGGGTGCATGCACTGTGGTATGAGGTTTTCATTCTTCTGGAAAAATACCCAGGAGGAGAATAGCTGACTTGAGTGGGACCTCCAATCGTAGCTTTTGAAAGAACATACACATTGATTTCCATAGTGGTTGTACCAGCCTGCACTCCCATCAACAGTGCAGAAGGGTTTCTCTTTCTCGACGGCCTTGTCAGCATTTGTTATTGGCTGACTTCTTGATGTTAGCCATTTAACCATCTTTGTTTGTCTTTTATATGCCACTGAAGGATATCAGATGAATCCAGGCACCATCTTCAACCTTCTTTCTGAATGTACCTTCTCCAACCACCTGTTCCTTGGAGCATTTTCTATATGACTGAGGCCACCAGACATTGTGCACCCAGCCAGTCCTATAAGGGCCCCTCCCTCTGGCTATCAGTGTCATCTTGCAAGTCTTTGTTGCAACCACCTGCAGGGCTGCCGATATTCACCCAGCTTGCATGACCAGGGCTGTTTCTGCTCAGCCTAAGGCCCAGCCATACATTGTAGGCTTTGTCACATCTGCACTCAAGTTCCAGGACAAATACCAGTTCACATTCTTTGCTTTATTCATTCACTTTTGGCACTACTTGGGCTTCAAGCCAGGGCCTTCACATTTCCAGTTCTTTTGAAATTTATTTTTATTTACCAATAAGATTTCACTGAATTGCTAAGTTGCCCTGGCTGGGATCAAGATTGCAATGCTTCTTTGCCCTCCCAGAGTGTGTGACAAATGGCTTCCCAATCAGCTTTTAGTCCCAGTGCTTTTATGCTTCCTGGCCATGTGGGTCAGCTGTGCAGGCAGTACCTAGAGCCTGAATGCAATATGCCAGTGGCCTTGGAATTCACACTAAGGTTTAGTGTGCTCCACCAGCAGAGCATGCCCGAACCTCTGTCTCTGCAGAGCCAGGCACACAGTAATCTTTTCACCCTGAAATCTCAACAAAGCCCAGAGTAGATTTGCTACTGCCCATACTAACAGGAGAAGTACCTGAGTATCTCCACGTGCATGCATGCGCCAAAGATAGCAGCATGGGTACAACGTGTGAGGATTAACATCATGGACTCTGAGGCCATGATGAGAGGAGCCTCTGCCCACCCAGCCTAAGGAAGGGGAGGCCCAGCAAGCCTGACGCACTCCTGCGCTCACTAACACAGACGCCCTGTGGACAGTGCAGACCTATTTGGTCCTTTAGAGCCAGCTCTGTATTCTGATCACGTCATTCAAAAGTCCTTGGCCGAGGTGATTGTATTAAAAATTGGCTGAGGTGATTGTACTAAAAATTTCCATCAGTTTTTTGAAAATAGCAGTTAATGTGTACAATTCTTACTTTGACTAGCTCCGTATGCTGGTATCTGTGAGCTGAGCAACTACATCAAGGACAGAAATGTGTAATATAAAACCCATACCTGAATACCATTAAACTAGGTCTCCTAAATGTGTACAGTGTCTAATATCCTATCAATTATTAATATATTCTCTTTAAATTAAAAAAAGATAAAAAGAGAGTCTGGAACAAAAACTTAAGGCTTCTTCAAAACAAGTGGTAATCTGCAATCATATTTCCAATCTTACATAACTATATCTATTAATCTGAGCAATAGATGTGATGATAAAAGTAGATGATGTATCAACAATTGTTAATCAGCTCTTATTTTTTTAAAAAATCTGTAATATAAGCGTTGTTGTATGCTATGCTGTTTCTTTGTTTCTGATTTTTTGTTCTTGTTTTTGTTTTACTTTTCAAAATAAAGTTTAATTCAAAAAGTCTTTAAAGTAGATTGCATATAACATGCATAAGTTCTCCTAGAGGATTACAATGTGGATCTTCATGATACTGAACAAAAATAAATATCAGCAATGCCAAAATTGCTTAAGAAAAATAATAATGAGCCAAGCATGGTGGCACAAAACTATAATTCAGGAGGTTGAGGCAGAAGGATCACTGAGTTCCAGGCTAATCTGGGCTATGTAAGAAAGTTTAAGGCCAACTTGGACTACATAGTAAGATCTTGCCTTAAACACACACGCATATAATAATAATAATAATAATAATAATAATAATAATAATAATAACGATAATAAGAGAATTCCTCTTTGCAGACAACCAGCTCATCTATTTCTCCCCTTATAAAACCAAAGAGAAAGGAAATCAATCTCATTTGCTTCCCCACTGCAGGTTTCTTGGGTCATTAGCATATTAAGACAGTTTCATTTGGTTGTTATGTTTTAGAAGATATAAACCTGAAGCATTAGGGAAAAGGAATGATAAAAATAATGATGTTCATACTTCATCTTTTTTCTTAACAATAGTGTCATTTAAAAACTATTATGCTAACCATAACTTTTAGTGAAGCATGATGTCAGGATATTTTCTGAGCTGCTGATAATACTGTGTGTGTTTGCTTGTTTTTTCAGTACTGCAGCTGAATGTAGGCCCTGGTGTACCGCAGGTAAGGTCTCTGGCATTGAGTCACACCCCCAGCCCTGCTAATACTGGTTTGATACCATATCTTGCATTGTATTTCATACATCTCACAAAATTCCAAGTCCTCTTCACAGATCAAATCGAGATGTGGGTAGGAGGAGGGAACTGCACGAGTAAACAACACAGTCACCCAGGGAACTGAATGACAGGATAAGGCAGTGTAAGATGTGTGTTCAAGTTGTCAACTGGCTTCTTCTAGCATCCTGCAGCACAGTGCTAAAGAAAGACATACTAAAGAAGAATGTGAAATGGTAAGTGCTGTAGTTTGTTAAAACATCTTCAGATTTGTCCCTAGATGACTGGAAATTCTTCTAAGAAAGTCAAAGAAAGAATGAGAAACATCTCTTTCATTCCATAGCAGTCTCTGTATGTGGGGCAATCACAAGTCCTTCTTTGCCCTGTTTTATGTTTCAGTGCTTTATTGTTGCTGCTCTTTGTTGCTGGTTTTTATCTGCCCAATAGAGGCAAGATTCCTGAAGCAGTTGCCGACCATAGTCCCAGTGAGAACAAATGAATCGGAAGGCCCTGATGACGTGAGAGTGTCCTCAGGGAAGAGAGCTCAGGTTCTGCGCATCTTGGCTAAGTATCCTATCACCTTATCCTGAGTTTATTTCTTGTGTGCTTGGAACACAGTCTAATCATCCCAGTGAAAAGCACATCTTTCAGTTCCAACAAAAGCCTGCTCTCAGGCAGTTTCCAGGATCCCTCTACATCTGTAGCCCAGAGCCCTGGCCTCCAGAGGAGGTGGCCTGGGTGAATAGTCTCTTTCTGTTTGCTCTGCTCCACTTGAACTTCTGTTGAGTTTGCCTCTGAATTTTCTGCCTGTGACATTTATAGAAAGCGGTGGCCATGGCCCCCAGGCCCAGGAGAAACGTCCCCTTCACTGATGTTCCCTGAGGACACAGAGAAATGACCAACTGCAGTTGCCCCTGGGTTTTCTTGGTACAACTCTGGGATCAGTCTATGCTCCCAAGTTGCTGGCTGTATGGAAAGGAAGACAAGGACAAGTAGACAGCTTGTGGGTGGGGTGGGTACTCTTGGCCACCAAAAAGCCAGAGAATGAGTAGTGAGGCTCCCTCCAGGACCCTGAGGGAGATGATCTTGGCATGGGAAGCTGAGCAGTGAGTTGCACCATACCCAGTGGACCTTAGCTTACACTGCCAAATCGACTTCAATCCCATGAACATTTATGGTGCCCACATCGTGCACCCGTTGGAAGCAGGGTCTGTGGCGCTCTAAGGGAGAACAAGGCCATGGTGCTTTCTGCAGCCAGACAGGCAAGTTAGCCAAGGGGCTGCCCTGAAGTCACTGGAAATAGAGGGAAGACGAACCATCTAGAAAAGCACTGCATTCAAATAGATGTTAGGAAATCTAAATCCTACAAAATGTTACTCAGATTTAAAGGTAAAGGATGAGCACATGATAGACAACTAAGGTCATGGACAAAGTGTGACAGATAGAGAATGGGATGGGAGGAACACAGATGAGATAAAGAGCACAGAAGTACGGAAAAACCTGGAACCAGCTGTGGTGCTGCTGGGGCAGCTTGAGCAAGAGGTGCAGCATCACCTGTGACAGCAGATAGGAATGCTGAGTCAGCCAAGGTCACTGCCTGAATTGCTCAATGTAAGCGAGTCCCAGGGGTGAGCGAAGCTCTCCACACATTGGTGGGAACTCTCCTAATGTGTGTGGTTAGCACTAGAGCAGGAAAGGTTGCTGCAGTGTGGGTTTGCCCTTCAACCATAAGTGGAAGAAAGGTTCAGAGCCATAATCTCACTTGTATCCACTTGGGGAGGCAGGGCTGGGACATGACCCCATCTCTCTAGTTTCCAAACACTTTCTTAGCTCTCTGAGCCTTGTGCTGCCTCAGATGGAAGAGCCCAGGTATTGTCTCAGTACACCCTAGAGCCCTTCCCCATCACAACTCAATTTAGTGCATCCTAAGATGTCCTTAAACCAAGACCTATTTTCATGGAATTTTCTTCTTCAGTGCTTCATAAGTACAAGAAAAATCTTAATCAGCCAAGCGTAGTGGCACACACCTGTAATCACAGTACACAGGAGGCTGAGGTACTAGGATCTCAGGGAGTTCAAGGCCAGCCTGCATTACATAGGCAAGTTCAAGGTTAACATGTACTACATAATGAGACCCTAAGCCGGGCATGGTGGCGCATGCTTATAATCCCAGCACTCGGGAGGCTGAGGCAGGAGGATTGTTGTGAGTTTGAGACCAGCCTGAGCTACAAAGTGAGCTTAAGACCAGCCTGAACTGCATAGTGAGACCCTGTCTCAAAAAGACAAAAAAAAAAAAAAAAAAAATGAGACCCTGTCTCAGAGAGAGACAGAGAGACAGAGACAGAGACAGAGGCAGATAGGTCTGTATTAGTACTATCTTCAGAAATCATCTATGCCCAGTGGAACTCACCTAGAGGAAATTCATTAAATATACTATAATCTTGAAAGGAGGAATTGGAGACTTCCAGAATACATTTTGCAAGACAGGTTTCTTGGCCTCGCTGTGCTGTTGTGGGTAGGACACAGCACACTGGAAGCATCACAGGGTAGGCTTCTCACCAGTCCCAAGCTCAGGGGCCTCTCCTTGAGATGCTATGCCTCGCTGGACCAAGACCTCGAGGAACAGCTCTGGAGGAAAGCTGGGGGAAGCCCTCACACCGACCCTGCTTCTGGCTCGCTGCTCCTCAGCTGTGCTGCACTCTCAAACCCCAGTCTCCCTGAGCCTGAGCTTAATCAGCTGTGGAACACGGGGCTCAGGCAGCATCTCTGCGGTTAGAGCTTCGCAGAGCCCAGAAACTAGCACAGCCCGATTGTACCAATTGCTGGGTAATGTTTAAAACCTCGTGCAAAACTCTGAATGCAACTCTGAAGATAAAAGAGATTTCTCAAACATTTGCCTGCTCATCTTTCATTTCTGTGACAGGTAGGAAACCTGTGCTTATCATTCTGGCATGGATCCACCAGACGCTTAGGGAAAACTAAAGGAAGAAGAGTTTTAAATGACTTCTAAAGACAAAAAAGTATAAGATAAATTTTCCATTCAGTAAAGGTGAAGGCGTATTTGTGGCAGGAAGCTGCCTAAATTTATAGCAACTTCCAAAGCAGCTTCAATGCATATCCAGGTTTATGCAATCAGCAGGGGAGGGCTGGGGGCTGCATGACAGGCTCACAGCTGGAAGTGACGCCTAGTGTGGTTTCTTGTTCTTAAATTCTAATAATCATTTAAAATGATCAGCATGCTCATTGCTAGTTTGAAGTTATTTCTTCAGTTGCTTTCCTGAATGACATGTACTTTGAAGTCAAAAATCATGTGATTTGGGTCCTTCCTTTGGTACTGATGAATCCTCTGTTCTTTTTTTTTTTTTTTTTTAATTTTAGGGAAGGGTCTACAGGGTGTTTACAGTCTCACTACCAGATCAGACTCATAATAATCTGCCTGCTTACAGCCTCCCAAGAGCTGGGATTATAGGCACGTGGCTCCACACCCAGTCTCAATTGCCATCTCAGCTCACCCAGGGAGTGGGGTTGGCACAGCAGGTCCAGGGACCGAACCCCTGGCCCCCACACCTGCTTGCAGACATTTTAATCCTCTGAGCTATTTGGCTGGCCCAAATCATCTGTTCTCCCTACAGCTCTAAGTAACTAAATATTAGATCTTTAACAGGACAAGAGAATTAGCAATTACATATTTGCAAAGAAGAGAGATGAAATTAACCAGTGTTCAACATAAAGATTTAATAGCTTTTTACAGAACAAGCTAATTTCTATCATTTAAAAATATGTAATGTGGAGCTGCTTTACAAAGGGTGCACCTTATCAGATGTTGCAGAAATTCTGATTCCCATTGCGAATTTCACTCACTCCATGCACTCACCCAAGTATTCAAAGGGCCTGGGCATTCTTATGGTTATTGTTCATATGTAGTTTAAGCTACACCAAATTGTTGTACCTTAAAGTAGGGTCTTTCTACAGTTTCAACCTGTTGGTGGAGCATGCTCTTCCTACTCCTCGGATGGCTACACAAGAAAGCAGCTAAAGATGAGACCAGAAGTGAGTGGGTAGCCGGCAGCCCGCTCGTGCACCCTGCCTTTGCTGTGGCAATGAACTCTCCCCCACTCTGCACCTCCTCTCATTGTATTGTGCTGTACTTTTTCACCAACTTGTTTCTGCTCCTCATCATCCTTCTTGAAACCTTCCACACCCTACTGTGCTCTGATATGAAATGCTGAAGCCTTGTCATCCAACATTATCTCTTTACTTCTCCATGCACCAAGTATGCTCCTTGCTTAAAAATAATTGTCATTGGAAATAATTGTCTTGCACTATCCCTCTGTTCTGTTGTTCACCAAAAATATGATGATATTTCAAGGGATAATTATGCCCAGAATATCTACAGCCTATTCAGCACGCCAGGATGGGTGACGGTTTGAATGCCTTTTCAGTAGAAGCAATGGTACAATATTTTGTCCAGGTAGTTGTAAATTCATACCAAGAGACTGAAATGTGTCATATTAGATTTTTCTCTGAGGAAGAAAACTATTTAGATATTGAGAGTCCAAGGTCAGCGTTCTGATTCAATTCACTGCCACTGGAGGTTTTGGTTACAGAAATTTTGCTGTCTTGTAGGTATAGCTAGAATCACCAGTAGGAAACACTGATGGCTTTATATGACAGATCAGACTCGATGCAGTGTAAAAGGCTTTCTCCATGTGTCTAGTGTAAGCCTTTAATTAGTGACATAGATGCCATCAGCACCCAGAGTTTCACATATATGTAGGTTGTGGATGCAATGTGTGATATTGGAATTATAATGAATACATCTTTGATCTTTAACTCTATTTCTTAGCACACAGCTCCTGAAATCCTTGTGGTGTCCTAGTTTGGTTTAGTGTCTGATCTCTGGCCTGGGTCCTGAGGCAGAGCTTCCTAATCACTTGGAATTTCCTAGACAGTAGTAGTATCTTTTATTGTAAATCTGTCACTCTTTATTGAAACCCAGATGGAGGCTGGCCACAAGATAGATAAAGCCGTGATTAGAAACTTCCGATTTTCAGCCACTATATTCTGTTTTCCATGGAGAGGAGAGGAACTAGAGACTAAACTAATTATTAGTCATGCCTATACAATGAAACATTTATAAAATTCCCTAATGTATACAGAGAAGATCTCTTCTGTGTTGGTGAACCAATTCATGTTCCAAAAGGGTATGGAACTCCAACTGCACAGGGGTGGGAGCTCCACATTAGAAGCATTCAGAGACCCTGTTCTGTGCAATGTGTCCAGTTGTTTATTTGTGTCTTTCTTTCTTTCTTTTTATTGTGGAATAAGAGATTGAACTCAGGCTCTTGCACTTCCCAGGGAAGCACTTGTTTCACTGAGCCCTCTCCCTGGCCTCTATTCGTGGATTTCATTGTGTCCTTTTCCAGAATATAGTGAACTGAAACAGATCCTCCCCTCGTTTCTGTGAGCCATCCTAGAAAATCAGCTGAAATTGAGTAAGGCTGATGAGAATTGCTGGTGTGCAGCCAACAAAGAGTGAAATTTCAGGTAAACTGTCCCTGTTAATCTTGTGGGTTTCACAGGACTAAAAGACTCCCTGAAAGAGAATTGGGAACCCACAAACTCCTCAAGGGGTCAGCCCACTGATGAGTTTGTGGTTGAATGGACTAGTAGGAAGTGGTGCCCTCTTGGAGAGCATACTTGGGTGGACTTGAGGTCTTCATGGAGTCTCTGGCCTCTTTCTCTTGGTCTCTGGTCCCTGGAAAGAATTGAGCACTTCCTCTGTCACAGTTCCTGTCACAGTATCTCTGCTTTGGACATCCTACTCCTGGACCAAAACCTCTGAACAAAGTAAACCAGTGAACACTCTTCCTTTAGACACTGCACATCAGGAGTTTTGTGCCAGAAACTAAAAGCTTACTAAGAAAACTGACTGCTGGGGGGTGACATCTAAAATTGAGCACAGTCTTGTGGAACTGATCCTTTGACCTGTAAAGTCTATGAGACCGCTGGGAAGATTGTGTCAGAACTGAAATAATTGTGGAACATCCAGTTATCACTTGCAGAGACCTGAAGAACTCAGCGAGGACACCTCTACCCACACACATTTTTGTGTCCAGAAGTGAAATAGTGTATGTACAGAGATGAGAGTAAGTGAATTTTTCCTGAACAAAGCAAATGTATCGATCTTTGAGAATCAATTTCAATTTTAGCCTTAGTGCTGGAAGAGCACTCACATGGCATGGCACAAACATAACAGAATGCTTGTGCTCTAGCTAACACTCTTCTGAAAACTGAGCTTGAAATTTGCTGTCACTGCCTCCTCCTTATCTGTTCAGGTTCTTCCATGCCTCCAAAAAAATGGGTGGGCCAGTGAAAGACAGAATATTTAAAATTCAATATTCCACAGTGGAAAAACATTAACGGACATTAACCAACACCAAGGCCAAGCTGTAGACATTTGTCTGTCTACAGAGGAGATGTCTTTAATGAGCTATCACTGACTGTCATTTCCACATCCTGGAAGTCTCTTGTTCAAGTGATGATAAAATCAGTGTTGAGGATCAATGCCAAGATATTCTGTCTCTGCCCTGCCTCTTAATAGCCATGTGCTCTGGAAAAAAGGCACTCTGTCTCTCAAATTTGTCTGTAAGTGAAAATAAGAGTAAGCACTTCAATAATTTCCTGTAAGGAATAAAATACTATGCAGATTCAGAAAGCTGCAATATTTTTGATAGACCATGAATGTAGAGCTTCATTGTTTTGAATAAGTGCTTCTCTTGAAAGCACCAAACTTTCACAGATAAGAACAGACCACAGATTCCAAGCATTTGCATATAGGAACAAATCTGGGAAGTTGTATAGGTGTCTACTGGACCTGGACACTTCGTGCTGTTGGGTGCTTACTGCACAGTATGACAGTGCAAGGCCCAGCAGTCCTCAGTCAGAGCCCGGTGTGAGTGGAGGCCAGAGGGACAGCAGCGGTGAGGAAGCACCACGTGGTGGACCCCATGTGTTGGTGTCAAAGCTGTCTGTGATTCACTTTGATGAACTTCTGAATGAATCTCCTAAGCATTTTCACAGAATGGAACTCATTCATGAGTTGGGGACATACTGGGTTCTACTCTTTAATCTTTTTTTTTTTTTTAATTTTTTATTAATTTTATTGAGAAACAAATAGCAATGAGACAGTTTCAAAGCAAAGAAAGTTTCAATAATTAATACATTGCATTTTGTTATCTTCTTAGTGGATATTCATAGTACAAGATGCAGACTTGATATACTGTTCAAATACTAC
>PVKA01005267.1:29378-92076 GCA_004027165.1 Ctenomys sociabilis
CACTTTTTTGTTTAGTTTTATTAGAGATGGGCATTCCATTGCCATTTAAACATTGTAGGTGTGTGAATTCAGCAAAATATTTCCGTACAGTCCAGTAGTCCATAATAGTAGTAGGTTATCTGTAGGACTGGCAATGTCAGAAGTTGTAGACTCGAACCTTTCACAGCTCAGCATATTAATATGACTTTACTTTTTCTACTGCATTTTTTTTTACACTATACATTAAAAATTTATTGTGAGAAATGAAAACTTTAGTACTAAGGTTACCTGTTATTCAAAAGTTAACACCCTTACACCATGGATATATACAGTATATGGTGAAAGACACTTGCTCATTAAGTTCTGAAAAAGCTTTCATTGAATGCATACCCTTGTTATATCATATTTCATGTATGCACCTTGTACAATACCAAAACGTTATGAAAACAGTTTGCAATGTATTAATTCATCGACTCTGTATGGTTAAGGTGTCTTGAAACTGTCTGATTGACATTTGTATTTTAATAAAATAAAAATAAATGGAAAAAAAATTAACTTAGATCTTAGAAGTAGGAAATCTTAAAACTGAAGTATTAGGGACCACAGACCTATTCAAACAAAAAGGTATTTCTGATACAGTCATGTAAATCGAGACACAAAGTAGGATCATTACTCTTTGATCTTTTATTGATAAACCAAACAAAAAAAACCACTAATACACATTTCAGAACTTTTTTTCTAAAGACAGAATTTTAGTTCTATTTGACTAATATTGACTGTTTACTTGAAAATAATTCTGAAGTTATGTTCTTAATAATGCTGTTATTTAATGTCATATGATTAACAGAATCAAAATATAACTATTGAATATAATTTTGCATCATACATGATGACATACTTCATTTAACAAATATATTGTACCTTAATCACAGGCTATCACAGCATTTTATGCACTTTATGCTGTGTATTTTATTTTACAATACACTGATAAACTTTTCTATTCTATTATCAGGATTGCATAATGATTAACAGCACTTAACTTGTTAATCTTGCAATTATTTTACTTTTCATACAGTCTCCTAAAGATATCCATGCGGAAATGCTAGTGTGAAAGTAAAATTCAGAAAATCTTCAGCTAATAGCTCTTGTTAAGATGTTAAGAGGATTTAAAATAGCTGCTTTTGGTTTTCTGTGGTAAACTTTCTATGCATTGGCTATTATTGTGTATGTATCTACTATAAGTTATGGATTAGCTGTTGTGTATAAATTGATCTCCCATTTCAGTGAATTAATCAATACACTCAGCCAAGGAGATGTGCCTCTTTTGTTATTGGGTTGACCAGTGCTTGTGTCAATATTGACAACTCACTATTAAGCAGATGCATTGTGGCACTGATAAACTGTAAAATAGAATTGAAAATCAGCAAAAATCCACTTGGATGATTCATTATCTGTTGTTGCTGCAAAACAATTGCTATCCTAAAATTCAAAGTATTGTGTCTTTTATGATATGCTTGAAATGAATATTGCATATATTATTTATGTATCAAATTATTCTAAACAATTTTATGTTTCTGACCATGGTTAATCAACTCTGCCTGTGCCTACCACATAGAATGAAAGCTTCACATTCTTATCTAATAGTTTGATAATCAACTTGCCATATAGCAGTCTTAGGTTGTATGGCTATTTTTGGTAGGATATAGAATTAGAGACACCACAATGCCACCAACAGACAATTGTGTTAACCATAATTTGTTTTGCCAAGTGTTAAATTGATCTGTATTTATACATAAGTCTTCTTTAGTGACAACAAGAAAATCTGGTGTAGAAACTTATTAATGTCCAGTGAATCCACCATCCTTCCACAAACTACAACATCTGTACAGATCCTTCAGTTTCCAACCAATCGTTCCACCTCAGGGTTCAATAAAGTTGGTTCCATAAATCATGCAATCCATAATCTGAAACAAGATACTTTTGTTAATTTGTGCTTTGCCGCCCAGGAGTCCTCTGATGCATTGCTCTTTGCCTTTTTGGCTGAGGACATACAGATCCAGGAAGAGCTACTTGAGAGACTCAAAGACAATGAGGGCAAAAAGTCAGTATGGTGAGGAAAAAGATATTGAGATTACAGAGACTGCATGTGTTACGAGGCAGAAGCTTCCCGTATAGACTGGAGGGATGACAGGAAGTAGAGACAGTGGCTTGGATGTATTACAGGAGAGGTAGATTATTATTAGTCAAACTACTGTTTGGAAATGTTTGAGGGACACCGTTTCGTGGAGGTCAATTTTCCATGAACTAATGGAAGATGAATGATTTCTAGACAATTTATTTATACAACATTTACTGTGAACTTTATTTCTGTTATTGTTACATGATAGCATATTATGAAATCATTATACAACTCACTGTAATACAGAGCCTGGTAAATAAAATAAGCAGGCCAAACACACAGTAAAATAAATGATGGAGTTTCAATTAACACCTACCACTAGATTAACCTGTATACTTGGAAGGACAGTAACTCATTTGCCACTGTAAAGAATACCACCAGATGCGGGATAATTATCACTTGCCACTAACTGATGGGGTTTTGAGAAGGTGCTTTTTTTGTTTTTTGTTTGTTTGTTTGCTTGTTTTGCTACTTCAGGCTGCCTTACAGACACATCTGGTATAGCTTCTGGAGCAGGGAATCTAACCATGGTCCTATGCATCTGCCTCCATTTACCCAAGCAGTGCTTTAAACAACTGAGCTGTCCAGCAAAATACAACAACTGATAGGGTTTTGATGTCATCTCTGCAGTTAAAACTGTCCAACATTCATCTGTGTTTGCAGCCACTGCCCAGTGCTAGCATCACCACCTCAACTCCATTCACATCATCAGGCATTGGCTTCTCCTAAGAAGTGAGCAGCCTCCATCCCTGGCATGCGCAGTTCACAGTGTGGTCCACAGTGCTGTGAGAGTTTGATGTCTCTGCTGATCTGACAAGAGGCAAAGCTGGGGAGAGAATTCGTGTGATGCAAGAGGCTGTAAATGCAGATGAAGCTTTGCTTGCTTGCCTGTACTGCTGTGTGGCAAGGAAATTGGGGACTCCTGCTCTAGCAATGGTCACACCAAGCTACGGTCACGGTGTGACCAGGAGGAAATCCCATGGCAGCTGAGCTGAGGCTCACAGATGTTCTGACAGGAGTCAGTGGTGTTGCTGTGGACCCAGATGTGAGGAGCACAGGACGTATGCTGAGAAGACTGGGGAAAAGCTGTCACAAAGAGGGAGTTCGCACATGCTCAGAGATGGCAGGCATTATGTGCATGGCTGGGACATGCATAGACTTTCTAGCACATTCACCAAGGGGCAAAAACCGTCAAAGCAAACTAGAGTCAGAACAGGAGACATGCTTCTTCCTCCCGTCACTCAACGCCAGGGCTGAGTTAGGAAAACTTATCCATGAATCCTACTTTAGTTATGGTCCTCCACCCACTGCTCAGAGGACTTCAGTCAAGCTGCGCTATGCTTTGTCTTACTCATCTATCACCTGAGTTGGCTGTTGTTTGGGGCTATCCATTTGTTCTTATTTTACTTATTTTCTTTTATATATTTCTAGTAATACATATCAAATAGAATCGTGCTTGAAGAGTGATGTGGACATCACATGTACGCCTTGTTCATACTCTCCTTCCTGTCAAACTTATACTAATCACTTGCCTTCAGGACAGAAATACAATAGCTTCTTCATTAATTTTAAAATACTATTTTCTGTAATAGGCATTTCAAATAATGTTCATTAAAGTTACCTAGTTTTGAACATTATGCAAACAAAATGCACTCCATTTTATTTTGTTAGCTTCTTTTTCTTTTAATACATTTGGAGACATATGTGATTATAGAGAGTCATAATAGTTCTTTATTGTTGCAATACAAAATTCCATGATATGAATATATGCATGTTAATTATTTTTAATTCTCTTAAAAAATTAAAAACTTATATAGAGTAGAAATAAGGCTTATCACTATGATTTTTTAATTTCTCCGAGAGGTTACGGCCTTTTTTGCTTTACATATTTCTAGGTTATAATTAGATGGAAACAAACTGCATATTATTATCTGCCATGTTCTCCTGACCAACAACCCCTCAAGACCCATTAATGACTTTGATTGAGAGGCCAGCGATCCAGCAGTACCAAGAGGAGTTGCACACAAATATCACTTGGCTTGCACAAAATCCACCTGTTTCCTTCAATGTATCATGTGCAGGAAATCCTAGCCAGAAGTCTGAGAGGTGAGTCAGTATGCTATACGCCCAGTGCGTGCCGGAGAGCAAAGCCACAGCCCAGTACCTCGCCAGCATGCCCGACCTCTGCACGCTGTCAAGGTCATTAGCACTCACCCAGCGCTAGCTATGATAGTGACTGATGCGGCCACACACCCCCTGCCATGTGGAACCCGCTGAGAAAACTAGCCAGGCACTCAGGAGAGGCCGCCATTGGTGTCTGCAGTGGTTCGCAGCCCTGCACTTGGGTGCCGCTGGGAAATTCCCCCATTCTATTGGCTCCAGATAATCACCTTAGGCTGGGCAGTGCACACCATTATATCACCACTTACATAAGTTGTTCACAGCACACACCACTCTTCATCACTGCTTTCTTAGTTAATCAAAACTTTTATTTTAATTCAGAACTTTAAAAAAATTACAACTTTGGGAGTTAAAGAATGTCTTTATTTCTTGGACGATGAAGGCATAAAGAAGACGCTTGTCAATAGTGATATGCTTATCTGTACTGGGATGAAGCTGTTTACAATTTTCACATGCTTAGAAGCAAAACATTTACTCATCTCTTTTGAGAAAAGCATACTTAACAGTTGACTTTAAGAAAATCATATTTTCAAGCATTGGATTAATTGTTGAGGTAAACTTGTTTACCAATCTAAATCACAGCTAAATGTTCACATTTGCTTTTATTAAATTGCAAGATAAACAACCTCAACAAAAGTTCATTTTGTATTTAACAATCCACCTCCAGATGCCTTAGACATAAATTGTCTGTGTTGAAATTAAATTCATCTTTCTGGTTATGCAGCTTTATTGTAGTTCCTAACATAACAATACCTTTGATTGGCACACTGGTATCAAAATGGATCTAATTGATACAGTATTTACAATGATTTCAAGAATATCTTCAATAGGCTATTTCAATGTAACTCAAAATGTGCCTTTTTGGAATAACCCCCCCAAATGTCTCCTTTGTACCTATAGTGAGTATTAATTACAGTTTCCACTGTTAATTGATTAATTGATCAATAATAAATCTATTTGCTCAACAGGGGATGCTAAACTTAGCCATTCTTCATGACCATTTGTTTTTGAGGGAAGTCAGAAGTTATTTTCTAACTTTATCTTGCTTTCTAAATGGACAGAAACACGAGTGTTTGGAAACCCTGGAAGTGGTCCTGAATATGTTCCTCTGTCTGCACATGTGCGCCAGGACTCTTTTCTTCTTGGGTCCCCATTATGACTGGATGGCACCAAAATTCCAGGTCTTCTCTGTCCAGGCTTTGCAGTGCTGCCTGTCAGCTAGACAGGCGCAACTGCCAGAAAGGGAAGAGCGCGCATCGCAGAAGCCCTGCCTGAGCGGGTGCGAACTTCCTCACCCAATTGCGGGAGAGCTCCTACTTGAACTTATTTCCTATCTCCTAAAAGTCAGGGTTTTTATTCTTTTAATTATACATGCTATATGATTAACTGGTTGAAAATGCTAACTTTTATATTCCCTGGTTCTACATTTAAGTTTATTGCTGATGGGGGACCTAAAAGCCCTAAAATATAGTCTCAACAATCACAAATTCAAATTGAAGAAATAACTTTTATATGCTTCAGTATGTCCCATGGATCAAGAACTATAGGAGGAAACTATTTCCAGCTATACCTTTCTTTCCATTTGTAGATTACTATTAGCAAACATCTCTATTACATGTTGTGCTTTTATTTGTTTTATTCCCTTAGCTCATAAAATTCAGTGTTGGAGCATCATCAAGCCCTTTGACTTTACTTTCCAGGTTTCTGAATATTGCTTGCACGTCCTATCTCTTTGTTCAGCTGCAGTGCATTTTGGTGTTCTATCTCGTCCCTCATCCGGCTCATGAATTTCCCCTGCAGCTGTGCAGTATTCCAGATGCCCATGTATTAATTTTAAATTTTGATAATTCTTTTCTTATTCATGTTTAACTTTATTAAGACACAATAGTCTTCTTAGTCATTTTAAAAATCAAGTGATCCCAATTGGATAGGCCAAATAACTCAACTGAGTAAAGCACCTGCTGAGACAGACGCAGGGGCCAGAAGTACGATTCCCAGACCTGCAGTGCCAGCCCTTCCCCCAGGGTGCGCTGAGATGGCAATCGAAACCGGACATGGTGGCACGCACCTGCGACCCCAGCACTTGGTAGACTGAAAACAGGGGGATCACTACAAGTCTGATCTTCACAGTGAAACCCTGTACATCCTGTACACCCTGACACCCTGTCCTAAATACAAAAAAAAAAAAAAAAAAAAATCAAGGGATCTTTATAATCTCTTCATAATTATTAGGCTTCTCCTCCACTGATTTAAGCCATGCTAGCATGCACGCCTCATAATTTTTGTTTATTTACTCAGCTGTGCGCAATTACTCGATGATTTCTTCTGTTAATTCTTCCTCATGCTTCCTCATGGTCCCTTACTCCCTTGTGCAGCTGGCGTCACTACGACTGTGTCTTGCGGACCAACTCTCCGATAAATCACTACATTTTTAAAGTCTCCACTATCCTTAGCATATTCGGGCCACAGCAGTTTCCTACTTAATTTACCCAGATACCCTTCTGCATCAGCTACTGCTGCTCCAATTTATCAACCACACCAAAGGGACTTATTTTTACTATAAGTTTGATCTTTCTCAGCCTTTCTAAAACTCATCAGTGTCCTCACGATATGTGCAACAGAGGTAACGAATCAACTGCACGACCCACACATCCACTGCCCTGCAGCTTTCTGCCCCTCTTCCTGCCTCCTAAGCAAGGTCACAGCATCGCTGAGCAACTCAGTGTGCGGGAGGCCCAAATGAGGCTCTCACCTTTGTAGAAGTTTTCCTTCTCTGAGAAGGAGATTTTCTCCTCAAATCTGGAAGAAGTGCACTTCCCCAAATGCATTGTATGATATTTCTACTTGTTTGTTTCAGAGCTTCACCATGAAGGATAAATTGTTTCTATTACCCCATTTTCTTCAGAACAGAATCACACAGAGAGACAGACAGATAGAGACAGAGAGAAGAAGGATAGAGCAGAGATAGAGATATAGAAACAGAGAAGACAGGAGGAGGGAGAGAGAGGAGAGGGAGAGAGAGAAAGGAGAGGGAGAGGGAGAGGGAGAGAGAGAGAGGAAGAGAGAGAGAGAGAGAGAGAGAGAGAGAGAGAGAGAGAGATCATTGTGTGCTGCTGGCTATCTGTCTTTGAACATCACCTCCAAAGGATGAGACTACAGAGGCTGTGTTCTTCACATCTGTGTCTCCACGAACTGGGGTCAGCTCCTGCTATACAATATAGCCACTGAATCAGCATTAAAAGAAGCAGTGCATTTCACAAAAGAGGCATTTTAGAGGACCTGCTTAGGCAAGCTCAGGGACCAGCTTCACCATGTAAGCACATGCTGCTCAGGCCCCACCCCAGGGGCACACTGGGCCTTCGACTGAGTCTGGGTGTGGTGGTACACACCTGTAATCCCAGTGCTGGGGAGGCTGAAAGCGTGGAGATTCACTGTGAGTCCGAGCTGTGTGGCGAGACTCTATACCAATTACATGTTTTTTAAAGGTGGTATTTTAGAGGCTCTTTGGCACAGGCCCACAAATACACAGAGAATTTCTTTTGAAATGAAGAGAGAATAAAGGGTGATAGATTGAGATGGCTTATGGATGTTTCACTGATCTGGTTCCAACTTAAGTGAAATATCTGAAATTGCAAGTAATATCCAGGAATGGAAAGTACTACTTTCTCAAGTTCTGTGCCCCTTATTTTCAGTGTAAAGTGAAAAGCCCCTGGTGTTCCTTTGTGGATGTTAAAAAATGACAAAAGAGCTCTCAAACATACAGACAACGCTCTATGTGAACGTGTAGGGCCCGTATGTGTCACCATACACAAAATGCTAAAACTGTGTTAACATTAAAGTAATCCTCTGTATGAGTAACATTGCTTAGTTAATTCCCTAAACGATTTTTGTTACTGTTTCAGAAACCAAACACTACCATTACTCTGACATATGTAAAGTATAAAATGAAAATAATTTCCCCTAACTTAGAAAAGATTTACTATGAGTCACTCCTCCTAATTTTCTTTTGCTGTAAAAATAGCACACCTTCAAACAAGCAGAACTTTCTGACCAATAACACCAGTGTGGTTCATCTTAAATGTCAAGCTCATGTACATAGGAGCATGCGCTTATTAATAAAAATAGGCATTTTCAAAGAGTAACAGTCCAATGTCTGAATAGGCATCACCCAGAGAAGAGTGCAGCCCTTGGGAGGACAGTGTCATTGAAGAGGCCCCTGCCGACCTGCAAAGCCAAAGGCGCCACTTACCGAAGGGCAGTGCACAGTAAGTTCTCTGCAGAGAAGAGGAAAACTAATAAATGATGGAGACTCACCCACTTTTTCATGGATATATTTTGCTTTAAAAATGTGGCTCTTTGAAACCACTTCCGTGTGATTTCTACTTCTGAATGGATATACACCTTTCCAGTTGTCATGTAATCTATACATAAATGGATCCGTGACACTCATGGGACATGGCTGGATCTTAGGGCACCGCCTCTGCATGGAAAGGAGATGCTCTGGAGAGATTTGCGCCTTCATAACTCAGTGAGAAATGGGGACACATGGCATCTTTGTTGTTTTGTTTGTTTGCTTCTTTTGGCTGGTTTAGCCTACCCTGAGGTTGGAGCTGGCATGGCATGTGCTGCTGGGCATCAAACTACAGTCCCCTGTGCCTGCCTAAACTTGCCTTAGCAGATGCTTTAGACCACCAAGCTATCTTGCCTGCCCCCTCACACAGTACCTTTGTTCCCTTACTGTTTCCAATATCTCACCATTTGTTACTGTGCAGCGGACGTAGAGAAGCTAGCATTCTCACAGGGTCTGTAGCCTCTCATCTTAGAAAGACTCTTCGGTACCTTCATATACACAGAGAATCTTGCTCCTGATTGGGCTGATCAAGAGAGAAGTTGGCACAGAAATGGGAAAAACAGAAGACGGCCACAGTTCTGATTACAGAAGGTGCCCAAGGATTCTCCATAATTAATATTGCAAGCTAAAGATGTATTTATAGACTTTGGGAAAAGTACAGTGAGAGGAGAGACAGGGCAGGCATTAATACAGGGCCCATGTTTATTCATTTTTCCTTCCACTGACAGCCAGGAGAACAACAGCCAGTCTTCAGCAGGCAGTCTCTGGAGCGGGGCAAACGAATGAGTGAGTCTCTGACATTCAGGATGCACCATGGTAGATTCCTGGGCTTCCTCTCAGTGAGCAGCTCACTCACCCACAGTAGTCAGAGAAAGCCTGCCAGATTTTTAGGCGAACATGTCTTTTTAAGTGTTTCTCAGAAAAATCCAACAGATGAAATGTGAATGTGCTTCTTGTGTCCCAGTGTCCCATTGAACCCATATGATGAAGTCAAGAGCAGGGGCATCCTGCTGTGGCCCCATCCCTTGCGCTCTCTGTGGCAGGTGTGGCTGGTGCATCGTCACGCACCATGCAGCCTGCTGGTGGACTATTAGATGGTTGCCTCTGAACAGACAGACGTCTTTGTCCATGGAATTTTCCCTAAACAATATAGTATGGCAGGTACTTACACAGAATTTCTGTTGGAGTAGCTACTGTAGGTAATCTAGAGATGATTTTAAGTACATGGGAGGATACGTATAGGTTCCATGTGAGCACGGTGTCATAGAGCCCTGAGCACCCTGGGAGTCCCTCTTGCAGACACCAACGAAACTCCCTGTTGGAGCACTTGGCATAAGTGCTGATTCTGTACCTACAGCGGCTGGTCCTCTTACTACTATGAGTGAACACACAGGCTCCTGATAGAATGATCTAGTTTGTGACAATTTTATTAAAAGAGGAACTGAATCATGCTTAGGGTAGGGTGTAAAAAATGGTTGTACTTTCTGTTGGCTGCATAAGCTCACGAAGCTTTTGATCTGCCATCTGTCTTATGATAATAACAGTAAGAGTATCTATCCTTAGGGAGTTGCCATGAAACTGAGTACATAAATGATCACATGTTCTTAACCTGGTGCATAATGTTCAGCATGTCCTGCTTGTTGTAACTGTAAATATCTTTTGCTTAAACATTTTCTACTTAATTGCAGCTCTTTTTTTCTGTATTGAGGGCAGGGTCTACAGGGTCTACAGGGTCTCACCACATAGATCGGACTCCTAGTGATTCTCTTGTTCACAGCCTTCCAAGTGCTGGGATTATAGGCACACCCCACTACATCCAGTCTCAATTGCCTTCTCAGGGCGCCCCATGGGCGAGGTCAGCAGGGCATGCTGGGGATTGTACTGCACTTCTCTAAGGGGGAACTTAATTACTGAGCTATCGGGCTGACCCAGTTATACCTTTTTTTGATGGTGAATGTTTGCTCTTCTCCTAAACTGTGGGAAGCAAAAAGATCTTATAACTTTAGTCCTCTGCATGTGTAGTGCGGTCTTCATACTCTTGAGAATTATTTCTGAACACATAAATTTAGTCAGAGTTTTACTTTTGTGTTAAACAATTAGCATTACAGTTGTTTCTACAAAAAATAGATCTTTATTAATTTTTGGCATCCAACTCCAACATATTCCATTTATAAGTCATACCTATTTTAGTAATCATGTCAGATAAACATCTGAGTACTATTTGGTTCAAATTATAAAGTTTGTTAAGTGCTTGTTAAAACACATTTATAGGTAATGATGCATTTAGTTTCCAACAACACAATTTAAATTTTGTAACCAATTAACGATTTTTTTCTACAATTAAAATATTTGATATGCTTTATATATTATATCTACTTAGCACATTTTAGGCTTGCTGTTTATTGGGTAATATGGTAATATGTATGGTTAAACCACAGTTTAACTTGGAATTCACAAATCTAAATTAGTTAATACACATGTTAAGATTGTAATCCCTGTGGTGTACAAATTCTTTTAAACAGAATAGGTACATAAAATACCAACTAAGAGCAAATTCTTTAGAACTAAAGAACTCTCTACTGGTTTTCTTTTTTTCTGTATTTACAACAGGGCCTACAGGGTCTACAGGGTCTCACTGCACAGATTGAACTCATAGTTGGAGCTCCCGTGGCGCAATCGGTTAGTGTGCGGTACTTATACTGAACTCATAGTGATTCTTGTTTTTGGCCTCCCAAGTGTTGGGATTACAGGTATGTGCTACCATGCCCAGTCTCAGTTGCCTGATTTTTTCATTCTTTTAAAGTATTCTATTTTTTACACCATTAAAAAAAAAACAAGGACCTCGTGTGTGGCTTGTGGAATCGGCGTTTGCAGCCACCAAGGGTTCGGCGAGATGTCTCACACTATTTTGCTGGTGCAGCTACCAAGAGGCCAGAAGGCAGAACTTATGCTGACTATGAATCTGTTAATGAATGCATGGAAGGAGTTTGTAAAATGTATGAAGAACATCTGAAGAGAATGAACCCCAACAGCCCCTCTATCACATACGGTATCAGTCAGTTGTTTGATTTTATTGACGATCTGGCAGACCTCAGTTGCCTTGTGTACCGAGCTGATACCCAGACATGCCAGCCCTATAACAAAGACTGGATCAAAGAGAAGATCTACGTGCTCCTTCGTCGGCAGGAGCAACAGGCTGGCAAATAATTGAGCTGGAAACAATAGGGACTGGGGACGGGCTTGGAGTGCAGGTGTGTGCAGTGCACTACAGTAGAGTGCTGTCCTGTGAGCCTCTTTCCATTTTGTTCCACTCTAGCCAGGATTGAATGCATTAGATGAAATGTGAGGTGTGAGGATCTTCTCAATCCGAAACCCCTATTGAGCTCTTTTTCTTTTTCTTCTTCTTTTTCTTCTTCTTTTTTTTTTTACTTAGAACATTTTTATGATTCAGAAGGCAGTTGTTCCTTGTTGGTGTTGGTTCCAGTCCTTCAGATTGTTCCAATCTGCTTTATAACATTTTGAGATGGGATAGGGGATGATGACAAAGTTTAGTTGTGTTCTCAAGAAAAAGTCTTAGTGAAAATAAATGTTCTTTAGTTAAATAAAAAAAAAAAAACTACACAGAAATGACACCAATACAGTTCACTCAGTTTTCTCAGTCTCAGTGACCATTGACTACTGCACTTGTAACTGAAGAGACATTCAGAACTCTGTTTATTCCTGCACAGGAAGAGACAGAGGAGGCCGATCCTCTGTGTGACCACCGAGGGTCAAGAGTATCACCACAGCTAGCATTGGCTGAGTATCCTATTGCTTGGGCTCCTGAAGAACGAATTTCCTTCATTCAAAATCTAAGACTTTGGGGCACACTGGAACCTACCAGTCCTCTCTGTTTCCAGCACTACAGGATGCCTGAGTGAATTGGGGCAGCCCGCACATCTATCCACTCACAGTCACCATGTGCTGTGAGTAACGTGGGGTGATGCTGTCACTGGCAGTGGGTTTGCTTTTATTCTGAGTCAGTAGCATTAAATACAATCCAAGCTCTAATGTTGCACAGATGACAACTCTTCCCAAGACATAAAACAGCCTCTCTGGCTGCTGGGATATATTACAGAGGGGGTAAGTGAACACATGGAGCCCATCTGCAAGATGCTCTCTGCTTCAGGAACACGGCAGAGGAACTCAGCACATGAAAGCTGGCACAATGAAGACCACTTTTGCTTCCCACTGGTCTGCATCTGTGCGCGAGCTCTGCTGGTGAACAGGCAAGGAAAGACAGAAGGTTTACATCCTGATGAAATCTTTGTAAAGGAGGTAGGTTCCAGCTCCCTGGCATTAAACTCAGCTTCTCTTTTACTTTTCAACTATGATAAACATGCTTTCAGGTGGTTTAGCACTAAGATCTCTTCTATTTTTATTTATCAGACTTCATCCTACTTTATTGTTGGAAGAGAAAATGACTGCTGCACGTGTCCATTGAGTCTGAGTTTTAAAAACACATGTCTATGAAGCCCATTGTCTATGAACCACAATGAACAGGCCTCTCAGAAGCAAGCCAGTCACAGCGAAGACTTCAGTAGATGACTGTTGCTTGCATAGGTAGGGCGAAGCAGCTCCTAAGCACTTCACTTCCTAAACTTATCAGAGAAAAAATTAAAAAATACATCTCTGGCTATTCACTTTCTTTTGCACAATCCTCCCCTGATCACTTACTTAATTCAGTTTGGCATAAAGTTGGGCCTATTTTTTTCCTGCAGTTTTCTGAGACTCTGATGCACAGATATTTGGGGGAACAATTAGCATAACAATCCCAAGTAGATGTTTTGAATGCCAAAAAAAAAAAAAAAAAAGTAAAGAACATGGAAGTGGTGTGGTCCCTAATATGGCAGAGTTGTGCCAGGATTGTTTGAAGCTGAAGATATTTGAGAATCAACAGCTGGAACAAGAAGCCTTTTCTGAATTTCTCTTTTCTTACAAAAATGAGGCCTCCCAGAACAGTGATCAGGCCCCGTCTGGGTGCTTTCCAGCCAGGGGGACTGACGAGATGGGAGGTGCAGTGCGAGGCAACTTGCTCAGGAGAAGGCATCTCAAGAGATGCTTCTGCAGCTCTCCTGGCTCCCATCCACCAACTTGGAGACCACTTAGCGTTCCTAAAGGCAGCATCCTCTTCCAGGTGGGCTGTTCTCCCCTCTCTGATGCCTTTCTTAGATGGGATATGCTGCAAATGCCAACCGTCTCCTCAAATGGTTTCATCTTGAATTACCATGTAAATGTATTTAACTAGATCTGTTTATTTTTCTCCTTTTACTCAGGCTGTGATCAACCTAATTTATAGGCCCCAAACTCCAAGCCCAATAAGACACAGTATGACTGCTCTCTCCTCAGGTAGAGTTGGACTACTCCAAGGGTCACTTGTCACCATAGGGCTGTCTGAGGCAGAGGCCGCTATCCTTCCTTGCCCTAAGTCACAAAGTCATCTCATCTTGTGATGTGTGAGTTGAGCCCTTTGTGTTTTAAAATAACTTTGAAAAAAATACCCTCTCAAACTTTTAGGACTCTGAACTTTTAATAGATTCAACATTACACATTTAAAACCTAACGCCTGGCATACGACAAATGCCAATATTGAAAGAAATGTGTACATACCTTAAATATAAAGAATGGAACTTACTTATCATGATATAAGACCATCAGCACATTACACATTTAAAATTATTTCAAATATGTTAGTGACTCTCATCTGTAATCCTTGTACTATAGGAGACTGAAGGAGAATCTAAATTTTGAGCCTAGTTGTCTGCTCCTTTCAGTGAACTAACAAAAACAGAGGAACAGCTGTCTGCACTCACGTATTGCTCACTCTGCCTACTTTCATTTCCCTTTAGGACCTATATCGCTTGATTCATTCTGCGTGTTTGTACCTGGTAATCTGAGCAAAAGCTTTGAAGGTAACAGTGTGCAATATAACAGCATTATTGATTTCCTATCATCTTGTTGTGCAATTCTTTATCATTTTTATTAATTTGTTATTCTCTTTAAAATAAAATTTAGGGCTGGGGAGATAGCTCCATAGCATAAGCGTCTGCTTGGCAAGTGCAGAGTCCTGAGTTTAATCCCCAGTACCGCAAAAAATAAATAAAATAAAATTTATATAAAAATAAAGACAAATTGGAGAAAAGCAAACAAAATCACTTGATCCCAGCCTGGATAACTGTCTTAGTGATCATTCTCATTGCTAAGACAAAATGCCCCAATGCCCAAAGTTACAAGAGAAGAGGTTTATTTATTTCATAGTTCACAGAGGTTTCAGCCCACAATCTCCTGACTCCAAGGCAGGGTGGTTTGGCAGAGGAGAATAGGTCATGGTAAGAATCCTGTAACAACGCAACAGCTCCTTTATGCCCTTTTACACTCTATCTGGACTACCAGGTTTAGGGGGTGTCAAGCCACAGAATTGATTTAGTGACTGCACCCCCTGAATCCCAGGATCACACACTCGGGATCCATCCGCCTCCGAGGCAGACCCGCTTAGGACCTCATGAGGCCCGGCGGGAGGACAGACATCTACACAGAAGCCATGGCAGTGACTGAGCAACGCAGTGAGGTCCTGCTTCAAAAATAAATAAATAAAGCCTAGGGCTATAGCTCAGTGGGAAGATCTTCACTTCAAGGCCCCATACCAAAGAATAATCAAATATATAAATTTATATAGGCTGTAACACTGAATACTCTGCTTTTATTCTTCTATTTTTGTTCCACATCTACTACAAAATCATATTTCAATGGAATTATGTTTTGTTTCAAAAGCTTTCATAATATTATTTTCATACACGTAAATCACAAAATTTATATATAATTAGTAATTTTAATTTTTGAAAGCAAGGAGGCCCTAAGAAACAATTTTTTTCCATTGAATCACGTTTTCAATTATTATTAGTTCATGATTGATGGAACTATGTAAATATATTTTTTAAAATTCAAAAATCTAAGCCTGTACTGGAAATATATTTCTGTGAAATAAATAGAAGTCTTTTCAAATCAGTTGATTCGTCCAAAGCAGGAACGTGTTCAAGGAATGGCCAGAAAGCTCAGTGGACTAAGCACTTGCTTAGGTGAGCACATGGGCCGGGGTTCATCCCGGGGACCACATGCCATGCCGGCCCCGCCCCCGCACGTGCTGAGCCGAAGGTGGAGTCCGGGTGTAGTGGTGCATGCCTGTAATCCCAGCACTGGTGAGGCTGGAGACAGGATTACTATGAGTCTGAGCTGCGTAGTGAATCCCTGCGTGCGCGCGCGTGCGCGCACACACACACACACACACACACACACACAGAATGTGTTCAAATATATGCAAATGTAGGATCCAAAGCATTGTTGTCCGAAAGTCATTCAGTTACTTGGATTCATGCCTTAAACTACCGTGTCATTAAGGACCACCCAAACACAGTTTTCCCAAGGAATTTAATCGGCTCCCATCTAATTTTGCTGACAATAAATACGTCGAATTCAACTATCTTTGTGCTCTCACTTGCTTCCCTGAGAGAAGTCACAGAAACTTAAGAATTATTGAGGTAGCACAAATATTCCTGTTTTCTTTCACTTAGAAGTATATGTACTGAATAAACATTCAAAATATTTTCAATTTCAATACAAATATCTGTGGAGGATCACATGAGCAGCTCTTCTTGAAAGAAGAGCTGAGCACATGAAAAGTGCCCATTTTGACTGAGCCTAACCCTATTTCCTTATATTGATATGTACAGAGCTGGCTAAGACTTCTTTTTGTCCTTTCAGTTGGCCTCAAGCAATGTATTTTGGTCTAGCTGAGTGCTGGAGATGGTCCTTGAAGGTGGCATGCATGTTTCCCTGGTAACCTACACCTGCTGCTCTTTAACATGAGCTGGGTTGAGACAGGATGAAGAACCAGTGTTCTGCACAGGCTGGCTGGGATCGAGCCTCAAGATAGAGGCTGTGACTTCCTGGGGCTTGAAATGTTACACACCAGAGCTGCAGTACCAGACCCCCAAGGCATTAGATACTATCTCAATAGCATAATGAAGGTTACTTTCTCTGCACATGGCAGAGGTAAATACAGGTCACCTACCTAGCTTAGCTCACAGTACTCATCTGCCTCCCATAATTCTTGGTCATTCCTCCTCAAGCCATTCCTCCTGCTCTATTGAATAAAACCCAAGTGCAGGCCCTGGGTCAGCCTCTTTGTTCTGGAAAGCTATCTTCATGGCTGGACTTAGGGCCCCTTGGTTCCCCAGTAATTATAAACATGTTTTAGTGTCTTTACTTTCACCATGGGCTGCAGTGGAAGAGGTAGATTGGAATTAACTTGGTGGGATGCCAATAACATATCTTTGGGATTACAAGTATTGACTTCTTGGACCAAGAGGAGATCCTGGAGGAGACTCCTATAAATATTCAGTTGTCCAAAATAATATTTTCAGCCCAAACATCTGTGCGTTTTCTCCACGTTCAACACCCTGCCGCCCGAAGCCTGGAGAAAATTCAGAGCCCTGTGTCATTTCACAAGAAGTGTCAATTGTTCGTTACATCCAAGACAGGATCACTTCATGAGCAGCTGCAGGGAGCTCAGTGAAGACGTGCTGCACAGAACCTGCAACAAAAAATACACCTAAGGTGTGTTGCACACTCCAAACTAGCTTTTAAATTAAACAGTGCTTTCATATGCAGTACTGTTAGATAACATGGAATTCGAGTAAGCAAATAATGTCATTACCATAGCCACAAAAATGGTTATGAATGTAACAAGGTATGTATAAGAGCTACAGAAATTCTCACAACACTGTTGAGGCTACTCAGTGACAAATGAGTGATAGATATACCATGTTCACGGACCCTCAGTAATTTTAAGATGCAGTTTCCACCATCTTAAATTGCCCTATGTTTTCAAAAACATCCCAATCAACCTCCATGTAGACTTCTTCAGAAAGCAGCAAGCTTATGATGAAAACCCACGATGTAGAAAAGTGTCTAGAATAGTATTTTAGGAAGAAACAAAGTGAGAGAACTGACATTACAAAGGTAGTAACCAAAAGAACTATAGTATGGGCACAAACTGAATTCCTAGAACACCCACCAAGGAAGCACCTGAACCCTCAGCTTCGCATTCCCATAAAAGGTCTCAGGAGAAATCTCGCCTAGTACTCAGTGGCAAAAGAAACTCCCTCGGGCTACCCACAAGCACTGTAATCACAAGCCTCCCAAGCGCCCATCCCTGCGCTCATCTGCTCTACCTTTGAAGCCCAGTACAGCACAGTGCTCCTGGGCCCTAGGTGCCCATTCCACTAGAGACCCAAAACTAAGGCTCCTTAGAATCCCCAAACTACATTAACTGCTGAAGTATTCAGCTTACAACCTGTTGCTAGTAAGTCTGGAATTGCAGAATGATTTTCAGGTTTGTAGTGAGTGGGAATATATGATTGGAGGTTGTACAATTAAATACCAAGAAAGAAAGTACCACAAAGCACTTTTCCTAAACTGTACTTAAATCTTGGCTGTTTTCTTAGGTCAGTGCAATCATGCCAGGACTGTGGTGATACGTGAACGTTTTATCTGTATTCCAGCACACAGAAAATACTTAGTTTTAAACAATTTGAAATGTATGGGATAAAACGAAATCACATACCTCCTATCAGTGTAAGTGTTTGCCTTCTTATCTTTCATCTGTAGGAAGACCTGAGCATGTACTACTGAACTACATGAGCTGTGGTTACTTTATATGAAAAGATTTTGTCTCCAGGGTCAGATGATGACATAGCCTAAGGGCAGCTTCTGTTGTCCTTTGAACTGTGAACCAAATCAGGGTTTTCCAGAGGGTGCGTACCCAGAATTTATCTGTGGAACAAGATGGGTACCCAAGAGAGCTAAGGAGATCATGCAGTTGACCTTCCACAGGTAGAGTACGCCAGGATTTGAAGTGCTGTATCAGTGGAGAAGCATGTGCAAGGGAAACAAAGCTTGAGAGCCAGCCAGTGAGAAAAGGCTTCCTACCAGCAGAAGAATCCTGCAGTGTGGAGAGCCGCTAAGTTAGCTGCAGAGGCTGAAGCCTGACAGAAGTGTTCAGTGCTTTGTGCTCACTGCTGAACCTTCTAGAGGTGGGCATGTCTGGACTAGAGCGTCTGAGAGAGGCCCAAAGCAAGCAGGATCTTCCCGCATGAGTTCGCACCTTGGTGCCCATCCAGGGCCTGGCCTGGATGAGTTTTGCTTTTTGTTTTCTCGCAAAGCACAAAACAAAAAGTGCTCCTGGATCTGAAATCATGAAATATAACTTCTTTGCACGTTGTATCTTTATATCACTCTCCAGCTGATCACAAGCAGCGTTCTAAGTTGGCTCCCAAGATTCCTGCACCTCGATGTGTGCACCTCAGTTACCTGTTGTCCTTGAGGGCAGGTGGGCCTGAGCTGAGTGCATTTGAAAAAAAATCTGGATGCTCAAGAGAGAAAGCATAAGAAGGCCCATAGAGGACTCAGTAAGGACCCCAGAGCCCTTGCCCAATCGCAAGCCACTTCATATGTAGTTAAATTATTGGCATTTTTAAGAAATAAAAATCAGTTTAAGTATATTTGGACACAAGTGTTTTGAAACCACTTCTCATTAGTAAAATCTCAGAGTATTCAAAGATTATTAATTGACTAATGCAGTGGCCCGAGGTCCAAAAGTTATTAAGGCTCTGGAAATTACAATTTGGCAAATTCATTACATCTTTATGATTTTTCACATTCTGAGAAAAATATGAAATGAAACGCCTCAAAAAGTAGATATGTGGTTGTTCCATTTCATTAATAACAATTTCATATATGTATTTTTTTATTTTAAACAAATTCTGAAAAATAGATTTTACCTTTTGATGCCAAAGTAGAAATGTTATGCACCTTTGAGTGTAGAAAAATTTAACCAGCCCATGTAAACAAAAATAGTGTGTGGGTATTATTTTTTATGGTAAATTAATATTTTATAATCTTGGATTAGGCCTAACTCTTGTCTTTTATCTTGGAACTAAAGCCTTTTTTTCTTAGTTTGTAGCTATGGTAACAAAAGCTATTTTGTAAATGTGCTTTTAAGTGTCCATGAAAAGCAACATGGTTTAGTAACTTTTTCTTCCAGATATTTTGGTCTGTTTGGACAAGAAATTCACAGAGTACATGAATAAAAAGTGAACTATTTACTTCAAGAGCAATCTTTAAAGATTCCCAAGAAAGTGAAATAAGGAAAGAATAATAGAAAATATAATAAAAGGAGGCAAATACAAATAATCATTGTAAAAACTATGTTTTGGGGAAAAACAGACAGAGCAAAAAGAAATGTTGATGTAAACACCATGAAAAATGAGTGGCACATTGCTGGCTGTGACATCACTTGGGCTCTTGACAAATTTTATCAAACCATATAATTAAAAAGCCAGCACAAATAATCCTCAAACAGAAAAAGAAAGAAGAGAAATGCTTTGTCACAGGACAAATGTGACTCTTAGGATCACGGTGAGCTTCTTCCATATTGTTCCAAGCCACTTCTCACATAAATGAATGTACTCAAGGCAGAAGTGCCGTGATTTCCCCTGCAACTGTTCCTTGTGAAGCTATATCAATGAGACAGAACTGTACAGATGAGTGGTAACATCAAGAAGAGACACATTGGGGGTTGGAAGAGATGTAGTTTTAATGGAAAGGGCTGCTGCTGGACAGCATGGGTCTTTGCTTCAGTGTTGATAGAAATTAAAACAAGGGCCAGCAAGATAGTTCAGCAGACCGAGCACCTTTTATGGCAAGTTCAGGGACCAGGGTTCGAATCCTCTCCCGCATGCCACACTGGTCCTGCCTCCAGGGCACACTGAGACAGCAACCCAGTCCAGGCATGGTGGTGCATGCCTGCAATCCCAGCACTGGGGAAGCTGAGACAGGAGGATCACTGTGAGTCTGCGCTGCATAGTGAGCTGCCAAATACATAAAACGAAAAAGAAAAACCCTAAAGCAACTGTATGAATTTACAGGTAGATGCTTCCACGGAAAGGCAAGAGAAGCTAAGGCAAGAGTGCATTCTGGTTGGGGAGCCGCTGTAAGCGTAGATGAGTTCAAGGCTGAGGCACTCTGTCCCTCTGGCATTTAGACCGACGCTCCTCAAATGACTGTCTAGAGATAGATGCCTCTAGATCGAACTGAAAAGAACTTGACTCAGAGTTTCACAGAATGAAGGCCACATATTTTATTACTTCTAATTACATGTTGGGCGTGTGTATATCCAAGCAGAGAGCCGTGAGATCAGTACATCTGCTGTATCGACCAGCTGTAGCATCACTGGGACCCCACTTCGAACACCCACAGTTTAAATGAGGAGCGGTTTAATTTGACTCTTGATTTGAGGGGATGCAGTCCAGGGCTTCAAGGCAGGACCATCATGGCATAAAGATAGATCAGAACAAGGCAGCTGAGAAGCAGAGCAAAGGAGCAGCACTAAAGGAGGAGAGGGTGACCAGACTTAGACCCCAGGCCAAGGGACCCTGATTTCCCCAGACATGCACAAAATGATGCTGCGCCGTGACCCGGGACAGCTCCGAATTCACTCAAGTAAGCACAGGCAAGCTTACTCGCCACCACCAAGTGCTTCATTGTCTCAGAACAAGCACAGACCATGGCCTTAATGAGTAACAGGTGCAGTGCCCAGGACTCCATACGTCCCCTGCCTTTGTAGCAGTCTCTATATCATGGCCCATGAGAATTGAAGGTTGATGGAGATGGAGCTTTTGTCACCCTGGATCTCCAGAGGTTCATCAAAACTCATCACCAGACATAGCGCTCTGGACTATGTATCAGCCATCTTTCTCATTCCTGGGATACAACAACCCAGAATTTATAGAAGCAGAAAGTTAATTTTGTTCCTAGCTTCATGGGAATCAGTCCACAATCTCACCCCAAGGCCGAACCATCAAGCAGAGGAAGCAGCACAATTTAGGGCTCAGGAGGAGGACTTCTAGGACTGCAACCTGAGGTCAAGTTTATCCAAGATCATTATTCTGCAGCTGGCCTCACGGCAGACCCAGAAGTTCTCAGCCTTTCCCCATAGTTTCCTCTGGTGGAAAAATGACATCTAATACACTAAATGGCCACATACTAGGGGTGGAAGTCATGGGTGTTTCCCAGATGGGTGTCTTCACAGATCCTACCTGTAAGGATGCAGGAGTGGTACATGAGTAAACCTGCATCACCTAGCAGGCAGGGGCTGCTCACCTTTGCCCATGGGGGAGGGTGTGGGGCTTCACACTTGCATGATTTTCTTCTTCTTGTGTGCTCACACACAGCACAGCTGGACTTGCTTACGCCTCAATCCCTCATGGCCACACAATGGCCTTAGTCAGACCACCTAGTGTGTGGTACTTTGTCTCAGAGGTACATCAAAGATACATCATAAGTCCTACCTGCCAGAGTAGGACTTTATCAGCAAAAAAAGGGGTGTGGCCCTTTATGTGATTGGACCCTGATCATCCAGATTTTAAACCATTTCTCAGTTCAGAGGATAAAGATTGATTTTTTTCTCCTTCATACACACACAAAACCCCAGAATAAACATGCCATCCCATAACAAGGGGCTAGAAGTTAATTCCACATCCTCTTCCATCGTTTTAAAAAAGATACAAGTCTGAGGTCTGTGGTTGAATATGTTTTGGCAAAACTCAACACTGTATGGCCTCTGCAGCTGGCCTCACATAACACTTTGGAAGAAATAATCGTCCATGAATAAAATACATATGATTTAAACAGTGAATAAGAACAGTAGACTGCTCTTTTTCTATAAATTATAGTGGCTGTAAGAACACAGATTCAAACAACAAAAATTAGGTATTACCTGCCCCTTTCCATAGACCAGCAGAAATCAATAGTATAATTATCCCAACCTCCCTGCCTACATGTATATTTTTGTATTACCATACTGTATTTTCCTTTAAAAATAAAATAAATAAATTGCATCCTAAAAAATAGTAGACAGATTATCACAGCCCCCTTGGGAAATGCAAATCTGAAGCAATACATGTGTCTAAATGTTGAAAATGTCCTTTCCGTTCACCAGGTCCATTTCTGTCCATCTGCGCTCCGTGCAGGCTCGTCAGTCGTGCTCCGCTGAGGTGAGGTGCCTCTACCTGGCCGTGACCAGAGTCACACGTGGGCTGTCTTGCACACCTGGCATGGCACAAGGACACAGCTCCCCCAGAGTGACTTCCAGCCACTCCTTCCAGCTCCCAGGAGCCGGGCTTTGCACACCCAGGGTGCTCACACGGTGCACCGCTCCAATGAGAGGCCTTCAATTTCAGTTACTGATGCTGAGTGTGTCATCAAGTGGTGCTGCAAGTTCAACTAAAGTCAGAAAATGTTGAATCTTTAAATATTTATTGCCTAACCCTTTCTACTTTGAGAATTCTAATTAAATAAATATAAGTTTCTTGATTTTGACACAGAGTGCACTATTATATGACTGATCTGTAAACTTTTCTTCATTTTTATTTTGAACAATTTTATTGTTATATTCATTTAAGTTTGTAAATAATTTATTCACAATGTGCAATCTATTATTAATCTCATGCTATGTATTCATTTCAGAAATATCTCTCTAAAATTCACTCTTTACATCTCAAATCTTTCACATTTTAATATTTGTCTACAATTTTTAATATGGTATGTAATTATTGAATTTTAATAAAGTTAATGAAGAAAAGAACTCGCAGTAGGTCCACTAGAGTTTAAATAAAGTTTTAGCCCATGTTGGATTATACTGGGTTTTGTATTTAGGTTTCCACAGGAATGAAAAGTTTTGTTCAGAAAATTTCACTTTTCCTTCTGCCAATAATTGTGCAAATTCATGTTGCTCTAAGGAACATCCACTCAATGATATGGTTGAACAGTAATACACAAATACTGCCCTTGGGACACCATTTATTCTGGAAACATCCAAACCTTAATGTTAAAAGTGTTAAGTGTGAGGCTAACAGAGGATTGGGTAAAAATCTCCATAAATATGACATTTGCAGGCAGTCATTAAATCAAATTGGCTGTGGAAATCTTACTCAAATCAGCATAATTGCGATGTAAAAATGAAAGTCTTCCTTGAGTGCAAAAAGGGCAAGATGGCCCCTGACCCTGAAAACCAGCATGACTGCTGACTACCGAAGACTGGGGTTCTGGCAGCAGATTCTCCTAATGTTATGCCACAATTCCCTGTTCCTCAAGGAACATCACTGATTACTACAGTGAAAACTGTAAGTCAGGCTGAAAGCAAGTCTCTGTGAAAACTGGAATTGACAAACAGATCCTGAAATCTGAAATCCATGTTGATTTTCTCTTCCTGAACCACTTATGAAATTGCCTGTGGATCACCACATTTGGTTTTTAAAATGTAACGGTTCATACCTCCTAATCCCTGTCTTTCTTGAGACCCTGGGACTTGGACCCTGGTTTTCTAGCTTAGAAACAGGAGTGTCCTGGGTCCTGAACAGCCAGGAGAGATCTGGAGAGAGCAGATGCTGAGGAGGGAGACCCGTGAGACCCAAGCCCTCCCGCCTCCCCACCAGCCCTCACCCCTGCCTCTGCTGCCACAGTTTCCTGAGGATACAAGACATGTAGGGAGGAACAAAAGCCTCAGGTAGTGACCATTCCATTAAGTAAAGAATTATGCATCATGAAAAATAGAAAACCTAAGAGGCAAACCTGCCTGGGGCAAGTGTAACAGAAGGCGGATCAAGACTTGGGGTCAGTTCAGAAGCCTGTTTTCTAGGAATCTGAGTGAGTTTTTCTCAGACTTCAGGCTAGTTTTCCAAATGCGCCACACCAGACCTTCCTCTCAAAATGTCACGCACAACTGCCTTTTTCTTGTCCCTTGGACCATTTCTTGATCTCTCTGATTAACCATTCATAACTGCTTTTTCCTGAACTCCACAAATACCTCTGGACAGAGAACGCGTGCTCCTTTTAGAAACCATGATTCGTTTTGCACACTTCGTTTCTGCTGAACGGGGAAGATGACCCTGTGTCACACTCAGCACACTGGGGCTATCTGAATAAACACCTGACCAGAATGGGCCGTGCCTGGTGCAAAGCGACCTTCATAACAAGAACACTACTGGGCCCTGGAACGTGTTTTTCATTCTTTTTTTTTTTTATGAACATTGAAACATCTGCAAATTTTTATAATGCTAGAGTCTGCACCAAGATGTTTACATTTTACCAAGGTATAACAAAGGTAGAAATGTTAGCCTTTGTGTCAAGGGCTAGAGAGGTGTATTGTGATAGCAGATTAGTCCAGGAATCTAGGCGCAGCATTCCCAATGTTTCTTTTGCGTTCACGCTACACAGATGGTGAGCAGTGGCGGAAGATGCCATTCTGTACCACTGCAAATGGAGTGACCTCAAGCACTTCCAGTCACCACCTGTATTGGAAGCAACAAAAGAAAATGGAAGAAGACACTTCACTTTCGGTTTTAATTTCTTGTCAGTACAGATAATACAAATCTGTTTGAAGTCAGAGCCTTTATGATGGAGGTAGAAAAATTGCTCTCACTGCTGCCAAGGGGGCCAGAAGATGGGCCCGGGTCCCCAGCAGAGCACAGAGCAGGAGAAGCTCATCCCTGTTATGGCCCCCACGAAGATAAAAGGAAGTGAGTTACGGAAGCCTGGATTGGAAATACATAGGAATCACAAGTCTTCAATGTGGAAGCAGATAATTTTATGTAGTTATCTTTAAATCACTTCATTTTCAGGACATCTGGAAAGACTAGCACGATCCTTCTCACACTAGAATTCACGGGTTTCCCTTGCCCCACATAGCGTAATTTGTTCATATAACTTTAACACCTGTCCCCAACCACACGGCGCTCTGCATCCTCAGACACGTCTTCTCCGACGGCCTCTTGGACATCACTGAAGTCTTTCAGGATTTTGTTACTTTATCTTAGGCTTTTTTTTTTTCGGAACTGGGGATTGAACTAAGGCCCTTGCACTTGCCAGGGAAGTTCTTCTTCCACTGAGCCGTCTCCCTGGCCCCTACACTTTCATTTCTGTAAGACCCTCTAATTGGTAACCTCTGCTGTGCTTCCTGACTGCTGACTCCCGCCCCGCTCGGAAGCAGCGTGGCCGGAAGTGTTCTGCGCAGACGCTGGTGCCGGCTCAGCCCTGAGGTTCTGCTCTGCTGTTTGGATGCCGCTGGTCTGGCAGCGCTCGGTCCTGGCTGGAGGCGGCCTGATGCCTGGAAAGCAGCGGCCTCGCTTAGACCTCTGTTTCTGGACGATGTGTTCAATATTTGTGTGTAATTGCTCATAAACGCTTTTCAACTAGGTAGATTAGAGATGTGAATACTAGGTCAATTATAACTTAAATAATAAAAAATCATTTTATAACCTTCATGCATGCTCCTTATTAGGAAAGTCCCCTCCGCACACCATGCCTGCCTGCCCATAGGGGGCGCTGAGCTGGTGGTGGAGAATGGGCGTGGTGGCGCAAGCCTGTAATCCTAGCACTAGGGAGGCTGAAAGCAGGGGATCACTACAAGCCCTGCACAGAAAGAAAAAAAAAGAAAAGAAAAGGAAGGAAAAGAGAAAAAAGAAGACTCCCATCAAAACACAGCCATAATCCTATATCCAAAGTCTAAAATATACATGAAGTTTTTGATGTTTCCTCTTATTCTTTTTATTATATATTAATGTCTTCGTGTGACTTAGGAAATTGTATGCATAATTTGTATGTTTCAATTAATATGAGAGCTATCTATTTTTCATGTCATTTGATCTTCATAAACATATTTTCACTGAGTTTGTAATGTTTAATGAATAGTTAATTTAAATTTATTTCTTCATATATTATCGGAATTTATTGACTACATAACATAGAGATGCCTTTGGTGAATTTCTCAAGAGTAAATCTAAGTTTGTTTGTTTGTTTGTTTGTTTTATAATACAAACACCAGCACTGGGATTATGAGATAGAATCATATGAAATTGTTTTGTTCATGAAATATGAAGTAAAATTCCTATCTGTTTAGCTTTTTTTAAATTCTCACCCAAATAATTATATGAAAAGATGTTCATTATCACTGGCAATTCAAGAGATGCAAATTAAAACAACACTGAGATTCCATCTCACCTCAGAGAGAACAGCTGTCATCAAGAATTTGGCCAATAACAAATGCTGGAGGGGCTGTGGGGAGAAGGGAGCCTTCTCCGCTGCTGGGGGAAGTGCAGGCTGGTACAACCATTGTGGAAATTAGTGTGGATTTTCCTCATCAAACAAGGATCAGAGGCCCCATTTGACCCAGCTGTTCCTCCTCTGGGTGTTTTTCCACAATGGAAAGCACCATCCCATAGTGATACATACGTGCACCCACGTTTGTAGCAGCACGATTTGTCATAGCTAAAGTTTTGAAACAACTCAAATGCCCATTGACTGAGGAATGGATTAAAAAGATGTAATATTTTTACACATTGGAATATTAATCATTTATAATAAGAGATAAACTCAAGGCTTTTATTGGGAAATGGGTACAACTGGAGACCATATCTGTAAGTGAAATAAATCAGACCCATCTTTGTAAATGTTGGATGTTCCCCCTAGTGTCAGAACCTGAAAGAATAAATAAAATCTGAAAGGTACAATAGATGCTATGAGAGGGAAATAATCTGCTTCAGGAGAAGGAGCACTTGGGAGGAGTGGAAAGAAAAAAGAAAGAAGGTATGGAAAAGGAAATGCACGCGAGGACGTGGACAGGGCAGCTGCGCAGTCGTGCTGCTGATTTCCGCTGGTGTGTGGAAAGGAGCAGTTAATGCTTAATTTATTTTTCTTTCTCCTGTTTAACTTTTTATAACATTTTAGACCAATTTTTATGCTTATATCTGGTAATTTAAACAACTATTTAAAGACAATAACAGGCAATATAATAACCATTGCTGAGCTCCTACATTTTTACCGAAATTCTGTATCATTTCTAATGTCAGTTTTTTAACTATTTTTAAATGTTCTTGAAGAATCAAAGAGTTCTAATCCACATCTAAAACAGTATAAATGAATATGCGCTTGCCATGATTTTTCTCAGATGTAATTCATACATGCTTACATTTGATTGAGACAGTGGCTCATTCATTTTTCTATCCTAATAGCCAAATATGTTTCGTGTTGTGGTTCTGTGAATCTGACCACTGAAAAGGGGAAGACAAGGCAGATGGCCAACTCACAAGTCAAGAGGTGCTGGTGACCTCCAGGGCCCACGGCACGCACTTTTCCTGGCACAGGCACACGAGCAAGGCCACTGCTGACCTGGGAGCCTCGGTGACACAAAGTCCCACCTTTGGTACTCACCTCCAGAGTATCCTGGCTAAACCACCTCTGCTTGCCAATGGCTTTTTATGAGTTTACTCAACAAGCTGCATGAATTAAAAATCCCATTTTGTGGTTCTTCTTTTTAATAAGGATAACTCACCAAGATAACATATAACACCCACTAATTACAGAAATTGGAAAATACTGGGTCTATATATTAAAGGTTTCTAACTCAAAAATGGGCAAAACTAGGTGTTATGGCCCCACATTTATCTAGAGAAGTTGATTAAATTCTTCAAGACGTTTTCAAATAATTGAGATAGTATTATCCACATCATTGTGCTCCAGTGTCCCTCAAACGTCACCCACAGCAAATGACTGTGGCAGAGGTTTTGCTAACAAATATCCCAATGAACTTCTAATCCTGCCCCATGTCTGACGCATTTGCCCTCAGTGGCAGGCTGCCCAGCACTGACATCACCCTGCAGGGCGAGGCCAGATGCAGTGCCCAGAGTGGCGCAGGGGTACATGAAAGCCAGGCTTGTTGGGTGGTTCCCACCTCCTGCAAGGGTCGCAGCTCCTGGGTCCCAGGAAAGAAGAGCAGAGGAACTGTTCTTTGCTGAGTGTGCCACATCCTAGGCTAAATGGGAGGCAGCCTGCAGGGATCAAAGGCAGAGGAGGGCAGAGAATGAGTCTAGCTGAAACTGTACCCAGATATTTTGGAGACAATGTGATTTCATATTGGAATAATGATACTGATTTTTCCAGAAGTGCATTTTCCTCCACCAGAGATTATGAATACTGATTAAGGTTGAAGACCTCTGAAGTCCACTAAAGAAAAAAATGATAATAATCAAAGGAAGGACTGATGGCATAGAATTTTGCAGGAACGAAAGTGCAGTAAAGGGACGTAGCTTTTGACTCTTCACTCTACAAGGCTTTATTCCTAAAGGAGCAGCACAGCAGGCGTCCCACCAATGCTTCCTCAGTTTATAACTGGGCCATGCATTACCCTGGGGCAACTGAAGACTGAAAGCTGCCTCCAAAGCCCAGTGAAAGGCCTATTTCCAAATTTTGGTCTCAGTGGATAGAATAACAAATTTCTTAAACAGTAGACTAAGAAAATCAGAATGTTGGCAAGGTGACTTTACAGTGATACACTAGTATTTTCTTAACATGAATGATACATTGATAACTTCAACATGATACAAATAACAAAATGATAGACTCAGGGCCTTGTCCTAAGCTACATGCACAGCTTTGTTTATTTGTTTGTTTATTTATTGTAGCAGGAATTGAACTCAGGGCCTTGTGCTTCAGGCCCTTATGCCACTGAGCTATATCCTGGGACACTACTATAATATGTTTTGAGACAGGGTCTAAGTAAATTCCCCAGGTTGGGTTTGAATTTGAGCTCCTCCCTGGTTAGCTTCCAGAGTGTTGGAATTATAGGCATACACCCCCGTGCATGTCTGGATTTAAAATTTTAGTCAAGAAACTACTTCAGTCCTTCTACAGATCTACTCTGTAGAACAAATTTTAGAGACTCAAACATAGTGTATATTCCATCTGAATGACCCCTTATTAATGATAGACACTTCAGCCGTTGGTTTGCTGATGAGATGAACATAATCTGGCCCAGAAAGCCAGCGAGTTTTCTGAGTTTGAGACAAAGGACAAGGAGTCTCTTTCTTCTCTCCTTCTGAGCTAAACTCATTACTATTTCCTACAAGTACTAGACTTGCATCTATTTCCATCTCTCCCAGAGCTTGGGTACCTTATGACAACACAACTCACATTGCTAATGCTATTGGTTGACTGTGCTAAGGACAGGGCCACCTGATCTTCAGAAGCCCCTGCTCCCTTGCATCTGTAACCCAAAGGAGACACCACCCTTGTCAGTGACCAAGGCGCTTCTCACACAGGAGCTCAAGAAAATCCTGGGGCACCTCTTCCGGTCCTTGAACTCCCCACCTTGCAGATCCCATGGCGTAGCAGGCCCCTAACTGTGCTTTGCTCCTGTCACTCTCCCTTTCCCACTCACTTGCACCCAGCAGTGCCTCGCTCTCCAGGGTGGCTCCCAGCTAGACGTGGCCTTCGGGATAAAGAGCAGTTCCCTGCCTCCAGCTCTCCACGGGCTCTGCAGTCAGTGACTCCAAATTGTCACTCCTCTTCCTTCTTTTATTGAACTAGGAATTGTTTCTTGGTCTTCTGTCACCTTAACTACCATCAGCTTAGCATGATAAAGAACATGAAAACATTTTAAATTTAATTTTAACAGGGAATGTCATCTGTACTGGCCCTAACATTTTTCCTGGCATTCAGTTATCTGGACAATACTCAGGTGTGGCTAGAGGGGAGGTGATGCACGGAGGCAATTGAGCCTCTTTTCTTTTTACAATTTTTATTTTTTATTAGTGCATGTTGGCAGCACACAACGATCACTCACCTTGGAAAGTTGAGTTAGCACGCCTGGGTCCTCTCTTCATCTCCATCCAGGTCCTCTATCCATCTCTTGGCCCCTATTTGAGAAAAAGAGCTCTCCCTGCCTCTTACTGTCTATCTTCTGATTCTGCAGGCTGAGGGGTCCTCAACTGGCCTATTAGAAGAGTCCCTGCACCTCACAGAAGTCAGATCTATTTGGGCCAGACATGCGGAACCATTTAGGAGAGATTCTCTCATGAGTCCTTGATAGAAGCAGCCTGTGTCTGAGATGCTCCAGCCTCATGGGCTTGGCCATCACTGCTGTCTGCACCAGAGAAAGGGTAAGGTGCTCAGCAGGTGCATCCCTTAGAGGTGGCCATGCTCTCAGGAGAAAGCCCCGGGTGAGGGACAAAGCTTCCTGATGGCTCCAAGCCAGCACAGGAAAGTTGCACTGGTGGATGGACTCGGAATCTCTAGTCCGGAGCAAAGAGCCAGAGACTTCACACTGCAGACAGCTTGCACTGCTTATTAGCACCCCTTTTTTTCACGGGATGGGGATGTTTTGTGCTAAGACAGCCATTGGATTGAAGACTTCTCTTCAAAATGTTCTTCTGATGTCTTTCTAAGATGATATTTCTGTGATGTACATCTGTGATCCAGCACTCTGGAAGGCTTGGGCATGAATATCGGGAGTGTGAGCCCAGCCTAGGCAATTTAAGGTTTAGTGAGACCCTGTCTCAAAATAAAAATCAATTAAATAATAAAATAGCCAGAATGTAGCTCTGTATCCAATCCTCTGTACTGTAAATGTAAATAAGAAAAATGTTCTCTTTGTGGATCTAAAATGTACTTATCTTCCATTTATTTTCAAACAACAATGATCTTTATTTAAAGCAGGCCAAAGAAAGCCTTAAAAGTATCGGCCCTTGTTCTCGTGCCACCCTCCTCCCCCACAAAGCAGTACTATGTTCAGGAATTCAGGTCTCTGTGCCTTTTTTCCAATTAGTTATTCAGGCAAAGCTTGGCAGTATCGCCTTTGAGAGGATCTCACCCTAGGGAATAGGAAGAAACACTTGGCAATGGAATAGGAGAGTAAGAATCAGCAGTACGATTGACGGGCCTGAACCCCCAGGCTTCAGAGAGAAGGCTGCTTTTCATCTCCTCCACGGAGATGATTTTACCTGCTGAATTCAGGCATTTTTCTAGAAGATTCTCTAACACGGGGGGAGATTCCAAAAAGAAATTCTGAACTTCACTACAGTGAATGAGCTTAGGGAGCAGCAGCAGGAAATGGTTGAAAGAGTGTGAATTCAGAAAAGACACTTCCAAAAATTAATTGCACAAGACAATGGATCATAACCTGGGAACAGAATTTACTTATTTGTAATTGGAAATGATGCTTTCTTTTTGTTTTGTTTTGCTTGCTTTTAGCAATTCATTGAAAAAGAATTTTCAGCAAATACAGAAATACTGATGTCTGGGTATCAGCCCCTCTGCATCAGTGTCCACTAAGCTAACTTTGGAGGGAATGAGCATCGGGAGTGCTAAAACTGTTACACGACTTTTTCCCTTTTTTAACCTCTACAATTTTTAATATTATATTTTATTTTTATCATGCAGCCAAAAATCGTCTTTTCTTTCTTTCTCTTTCTTTCCTTCTTCCTTCCTTCCTTCCTTCCTTTTTCTTTCTTTCTTTCTTTCTTTCTTTCTTTCTTTCTTTCTTTCTTTCTTTCTTTCTTTCGGACAGGATCTACAGGGTCTGTAGGGTCTACAAGGTCTCACTACGCAGACTGGACTCATAGTGATCCTCTTATTTTCAGGCTCCCAAGACTGGGATTACAGTCGCGCATAACCACAGCCAGTCTCAGTCAATCTCTCAGCATGTTCCAGGTGTGGGGCCTGCACGGCATGCCGGGGATTGAACCTCAGCCACTGCACTCCGCCTAGGCAGGCACTTTAGTCCACTGAGCTATCAGACCAGTACCCAAAATTATCTTTTCAACATGAAATCAATATGAAAGAATAATAATGGAATGGTTTCCATGTTTTATTTCATGCTGTGATCACCATCACAAGTGTATACTATAGTCAGAGTATGTCTTAATCAATTTATTTTTATTCATTTGATTTTTAAGTTTTTTGTTTTTATTTTTGTTTTATGGTGGCACTGCAGCGATCAAACTCAGAACCTTACACTTGCCGGGCAAGCACTAATTCCACTGAGCTATCTCCTTGGGCCTTGATTTTTAATTTTAAAATTTTATCAGTGCAGATATGCAGCACATACTGACTGCTGTCATCGTGGGTGGTTGGCATGGCCCACGACCTCCTTAAATGGAGACTCACATGAAGAAGCACAAGTAGTACTAAGAGGTCCCACAAGCATGACCCTAAAGAGACATTTCACATGATGGTAGCATCTTACCCAAACCGGGCGAGAGATAGTGACATAGTCCAACTTACTGAATGACACACTTTATGCAGATTTTGCCATGATTTCTGCTGTGTGTGTGTGTGTGTGTGTGCGTGTGTGTGTGGTTCCATGACATTTTGTCTCCTCTATAAACTCAAGTAACCATCACAGAGCAGACCCTGAACTGTTCAGTCCACATGTGAACTTCCCCTGCCACAACTTGCTGAGCCACCTCTTTCTCTACTTCCATCCCTAAGCCTTGCAAAAAACACTGGTCTGTTCTCTGTCTCTATCTCTGACATCTTGAGACCCAAACAAATTGGGCCTGATGGTATGTAACCTTTCAATATTGGCTTCTCTCGCCGAGAATAATGCCCTGGAGACCACAAAAGTGGTGGAGAGTATCTATAGTTTGTTTTCTGTTTATTGATGAGAGGAATTCCATGGTGAAATCATGCCATGATTTGTTTATCCATCCACCCAGTGAATTGCATTGGGTTGTTCTGAGGTTTTGATGGTTAGAAATATGTCTGCTATATGCATTTGTATAGAGGTTTTTAAGTGAACTAACAAAAATGACCAGGAGTGTGGTTACTCTGACTTTATTTTATAAGAAACTTTTTGAGAGAACTGATGCCATTTTCATCCCCACCAACAAGGCGCCTTTGGTCCAATTCCTTCCTATCTACGTCCGGGTTGGGGGTCATCAGTCCCCTGTGTTTTCTCTTGCCACTGAAGTGGCCACCTGCTCCTGATGCCACCCTATGTTCACTAACAAAGAACCATGTTGACCAACTTTGAATGTGCTCATTTTTGTCTTGCTGTCTTTCTGTCCATCTGTCCCTCTGTGTTCTTGGTTGGCATCACTTCAAGTTTTCTACACCCTTCTAATAGGATTGTTGATTCTTTGTTTTCAAATTCCAAACTACTCACACATTCTGGAAAATCCTCTTGTTTGATATGCAACTTCCCAGTTTTTTCTCTCTGTCTAAGAGTTATGTTTGCATCTTCTTTTTAGCAATGATAGGGAAGTTTTATTGATGGTAGGAAAAGAAATAGGCTCTGTAGAGTGAGGAGTTGATCAAAGCAAGAGGAAAGAAGCATGCTTTGCAGGATGATGGTAGTCTGCCCTATAAGAATGAAAAAGAGTGGCTACTTCTACATTCTTCCCAGGGGTCTCGCTGAGAAAGTATTAGTAATTTGATGAAGTCCAATTTATATTTTTGTTCCATAGGTTATATAATTTGGAGTTTCCCATGAAGGACTGAATTTGTCTTTAAAATGTCTATCTAAATTCCCTTGTGAAGGCTTTACAGAAATTCAGTGTTGAGGACTGACAACTGGTGTTCAACTTGGAAGACTCCATGGAACTGAATCAGTTCAGTTCTGGGTGTGGAGGGCACACTTGAGGATTTGTCAAGAGCACAAGGAGGAGGACTGAGAAGGAAAGAGGAGCTGTTGGTTCTCCTGGAGGAGCTGGCTTTCCTGGGAGGACTTGGCTGTTCTCATCATCACAGGCGCTCAGGGCCTTGTCAATGAGAATGGCTACCATTCACTTAGGGAAGCTCTGACTCTTTGACAGTCACTCCCTGGCTCCTGAGGGGAAGGCAGTGCACTGTTCAGTCTCCCAGAGCAGTGTGTCATGCTGGCTTTCTTGATGTAGACTTGCCTGCCCTCATCATTGGAGGAGCTTGGGGCTTTGTTGTTGCTGAGAATGGCTCTGGTGCTCTGCAGGGGAGCCTTTGTTCTTACCTTGCCCGTCTCTTCCCTGCACCAGTGACTATCACTCAGCCAGCTAGCACAGAAGATCTACCCCACGGGTGCAGAGTTCTTAGCTGCCACCCTCTGACCTTGGGCCTTCCCAGTGCAGATCCTTGACACAGACCTGTGTGAGGGTTAGTCCTGAGCTCTAGCCCTCGGGTTGGACTCACTGGGCCACTGCCATGAAAATCAGGTCCTCAGCTGGTTTGGGGGGCCTTTAATGTGTGGATGGAATTTTTTGCTCTTTATATTTGACTTTTTGGGTGACTATTATAAGTGGTCTTGTAAAGTATGTGCCCTGTATTGTTTTCCTTATAAACCCTGACTACAACACACAGTTATAGTTTTATAGATTTGTGTGAGTTCTAGTGTAGATGTAGCTATGAACTAAAAATAGGCAGGAAAGGAAAAGTTTGAAGGAGGATACACGAAATTGTTCAAGCCCTGGACTGTGCCAGTGGCTACCCAGATGCTATGTGCTTGCATCTACTGTGGTCACAGGTCTGTTCGTTTACCGTGGATAAATCTGATGGAAGAAGGAGGACTTTGTCAGACCTCAATAAACCTCCAAAGACTTATATGTCAGCACTCCAAGCAAAAAAAAAAAAGCAGTAAAATATCTTTTATGGGTTCATTCTGTTTTGTGTAGCTACTTTTTTGCTATTGTTCTGGTAGGTTTGAGGTTGGTCTTCTACTGTTCTGGAGCACTTTGGCCTGTACCTAGAAATGCTGCCTGGCATTTTTGGACAATTTTCTGAGCAAATTAAGTTTAGATTCCTTCACTGTACTCTCTGTTCTTGGAAGAAGCAATCCTTGAGGATCCCAGGCACAGCCATTCTCTTGGGGCTCTGAGCTGTCTATGATTTAAATCCCAGTTTCCAGCTTGTATCACATTGCAGACTCAGAGTATTTGAAGAAGTCAGAAATCTATTTTAATAAGACTAAATACTATCAATTTATCATATTCATCCAAAATACAACAGGAGAGGGTAAAGCTATGCACTATGTATAATATTACAAAAGGAAACTCTTCAACAGCAGTTGTTTCTGCTCTGATAAAATACTGGGGGAAATAAGAAAATGAACAGACCTCCTGAGTCTTAGTATAAGGCATACAGATTTATGAAATAAAAGAACTACAGAAACTTGACAGTTTCATTTAAAAAGTAGTAGTAGCTTTTCAGACGGCCAACAGGAAGCTGTGTGAGTGAGTTCATTTTCTTGAAAACTTCTACGATTTCCAACACTTCCTTAAGTTGTCTTCCACAAGTTAGTTTTCATATTCTGAAACAAAATATCCCTCTGTCAGATAAGCCCCATTCCAGTGAAAAACAGAAGCGGTTCGGTCTTCTAGCATGCTCTGCACAGTCATTCTAGTTGTTGGCTCCGAGGTCTCACATGACCATGGAATGGATGACAACCACAAGATAAGGAAGGCCGCAGTGGCCTGGAAAGAGAGGGTTTCAATCTGACAAACCTAAGATACTATTATTTGAAACTGGACAGCCTTCATTTAACATGGTAATTGTAATCCCCTAGGTAGATGCATAGAAAATCATTTTTTAAAAGGAATAATAAAGGAAATATGATTATAATCCAAGTGACATATTATAGAAAAGGCCTTTATAAGTGAAGAGATGTTACTAGAAGCCATGCTCATAAGTGACAGAAATCAGACCCACACGTGTAAGCATCATTTTGTCTCCCTAGTTTAAGAATCTGAAAGAGTAAAAAAATTCTGAAGGGTAAAATAGGTACTGTGAAAGGGAAAGAAAGCTGCTGAAAAGGAAGAAACAATTGGGATGAGGGCAAGGAGAAAAGAAAGAGAGAGTGACAGTGAGAGAGAGAGAGAAGAAGAAGAGAAGAGAAGAAGAAGAAGAGAAAGAAAGAAAGAAAGAAAGAAAGAAAGAAAGAAAGAAAGAAAGAAAGAAAGAAAGAAAGAAAACAAGAAAGATTCATACATACAGGATAGCTAGGATAATTGTACTGCTGATTTCTATTTGTTTGTTGTAGGAAACAATTAATGTTTCAAATTTTTATTTTGACCACTTTTACAGGTTTATATCTGGCAATCTGAGCAACTGCTTTGAAGACAGCAATGTGCAGTACAATAACCATTGTTGAATTAAAAATATTGAAAATAATGAACAGCTGTGCAACACAAGATATAGCAAAACTGCAAAAGATCACCAATGTCAGTAATTACATTGAATATCATTCATATCATCAGTTAAAAGATACAAATTTGCAAGGTGTGTTTTTAAAAGTATCTAGCTACGTATTACCTGAAATAGATTCTACCAATATAAATAAATTAAAAGGAAAGAAAAATATGTTCCACATAAATAATAGCCAGACGATATCTGGGGTACCTATATTAACACCAGAAAAATAGACTTCATTGGCAAAATCTGTTTGATAAAAACAGTCTGTCAAATATGTAGTAAATATATCCCACACTAGACCTCCAAAGTGTGTGGAGCAGCGACTGCAGACTTGAAGGCTGAAATGAGCAGTCCTACAGGATGGCTGTCTACAGCAGCAGTCTGCTTTCAACAATGTACAGAGCAGATTTCTGGAGTATCCAGAAGGAAGCCCAAGGCTTGAGCTCCACCACAAGCCGCAGCTTTAGCACATGCAGAACACTGTCTTAGCCTCCCCAGCACTGGGATGACAAGTGTGGGCCACCACATCCAGTTTTGGTGGCAGACACAGCAGGCAGCACTGGGGATCGAACCCAGGGCTTTTCACTCACCAGACAGGCACTTAGAATGCCGAGCTGTCTCCCCAGCTCATTTTAGGCATTTAACTACTCCCCCCCAAAAGTGAAGCTAAGAGTAGGAAGATTCAGGAGGATCATGGGAGGAATGGTGAACATATGCTATGTGCATGAAGAAATCTGCCAAAATAAAGCCCGGTCATCTGAGTATCAAAAGTGACTAATAAGAAATGTGGGGGAAAGACAATAAAATAAATTCTCAAGGAGATGAATATTCCATGCTTACATTATATAAAAATTTAAAACACACCCTAAGCACTCTCGTCCCCCATCCCGCCACCTCCTTCTACACTGGCACAGGAACCCTGCACAGACCACAGCCTTCATGGCGCTGGACGTGGCAAGTGGGGAGGCTCCTTTCCTATTCAGAGCTTTCTGGTTTCTGCTGCAAGTCTCCAACTTGATTCATGGCTATTTCTGAAAAGACAACGAATGCTTCCTTTCCAGTTGCAGTTGGGACTGAGATTACATGTAGCAGGATGACCAGGTTTGGGCCCCCAGACCACTTCTCTTTGCTGTTGGAAAGTCCTACTGGGAATTCAGTCTCTAAAACTCTTAAGAGGTGAATAAGCAGCACATAAAATCCACTCGGCAGACACCTGGGAAATACACTGGCTCCTGTCACTGAACAAAAATGACCAAGAACTGCAGCTTAAAACAGCCTATGGGCGAGGGGTCTGGGAAACCCAAGCTGCACCTCCTACCCTAGTCTCCCAAGAGGACAGGCAGAGTGTGGCACAGCAGTGTTTTTTTCTGGGGTTCAGGATCTCCACCCAGGTCACAGTGCTGCTGGCCTGTCCCGGCTCCTTTCCATGGTCAGGCAAAGCTGCTTGTTCCTTGCAGTTGGCCCAACATGCTCTCGGCTTCTAGGTTTCCTGCAATGACCTCTTGAAGGCCCCCTCGAACCAGGACACCTCACTTCTCTGACACCAGATAGAAATTTCTCAGTTCAGCTTCCTAAATGGAGTCTTTCATGTTGAAATGTAGCCATGAGCATAACTATCTCATTACTGTATCCTTGTTGAGAAACAAGTTACAGCTTGTAGTTACTTTCTTCCCCTTGTGGAGACCAAACACTCAATGCCCCAAATTAGAGAAAACAATATTTATTTAACACACAGTTTGCAGAGGTTTTAGTCCATAATCAGCTGGTGCCAAGGCAGAGCGCACGTGGAAGAGGGCAGCAAAAGCAGTAGGAGCCAAAGGGGAAGTGGAGAAAGCGCAAGCCCCGCTCGCTTGCACTGTAAGCAGGCTACTCCCCCTCCAGAGCAGGTGCGGCACTCACTCCACCTCCACACCCTCCTCTAACACAGGCTCGGGGTGTTAAAAAGTGAGGACCCTGCCTCCCGCCGAGTCACTTAGCTGCACTTCTAAACTTCTCAAATTCATGCAGTGAGTCACCCTTTACCCGGAGACAAACACCTGCCCCAGGACATGCCCTCTCCATGTGGACTGCTGAGTTACTTAGATAAGCATCAAGTTGAAAGTATACGTCAACCATCACATGGCTCCACTCACACGCACACTCCTGGGGAAGGGAAAGCAAGAAGCGCTCACCGGGCTTGGTCGTAAATTCTATCTCTTACAAAGTCTGTCATAAGACTCCCGAGAGCAGGGCCCGCTTGGCAGACGAGCACAGGCCATCAGCATGCTGAATGGAGATCCAGAGGGACTGCAGCTGGCTGTGCTAATGGATCTCAGTCCCACCTAGCGAGGCCAATCTCTGCTTCTACGTGTGCTCTGTTCTCCCCAGCTCGGTTCGGAGACAACTTGTGCGGCTATGGGTTGCATCCAAGCAGAATTTAGTGCAGGAAGAAATGAGCCAAATGCATGTCTCCATTTGGTCCTTCAAAAAGGTCTCTTCTTTTTCCCCTGTGTATCCGAAGGTCAGAACTGGAGGGTTTGCTCCCAGCTCCTCTCAATATAAGAGGGAAGTTTTGCTAAGTTGCGCTTTTACACTTCCCAAATGTTTTGCTTTGCTTCGCTATTTAGGTATTTATTACAGGGTCTTATTACACAGACTGGACTCCTAGTGGTCCTGCTATTTTCCGCCTCCCAAGCACTGGGACTACAGGAGCGTGCCACCACGCCTAGTCTCAGTAGTCACCTCAGTCACCCCAGGGGTGAGGCCAGCACAGCACACGGGGATCAAACCCTGGTCCCTGCATCTGCCTAAGAGGAGCTTTAATCTGCCAAGTGGTTTTCTTATCTATATTATCTATATTCTCAATGAAGAGATAAATAAGCAAAATTCTTCTCCAGTGAGCACAATTGACAAATGGCTTCCTTTGCCAGCATTTTCTGGTTGCTCTCCATTGCCTCTTCCCTTTGGGGTCCTTTTGCTGTTGCTCTATCTTACAGGCCTCAAGATTTCTTGGCCTTCCCTGCACGGAGTGGTCTTTCTAAACATATAATCTTGGCCTTTTGAGTTTCTATATGTAGAGATCTGTGATTTGCTTTGACATCATATCAAAAAAATTAATATGAATTCTTTTATGTCACAATGTAGGTTTCAAAAGCTCTTAGCACATTTATAAGCTGTGTTACTTCCTTGACTATGTTTCAGCTACTTGCTTTGAAAGCAGTCATTCAGAATTCTTGTTTTACATCTTTCTTTGTGAAATAAAATAGTGCTATGTGTTTCAAATCATGTTTGGAAACAAACTCTGTGTGTGTGTGTAATGCACATTAAGAAGTGAATAGCAGTGTTATCAAATTTCTTTTCAAGGAGTCTAAATTTAATGCTTTTTATGAAAGCTCTTTGCCCTTTGCAAGTATTTTGTGTCAATATCTCACAGACTATAACAAAAGGCACTATGAATGATTAATCCTCTAAGAGGTTTGGTCTCTAAAATAACTATACAGACTCCAAAGATCCTATATTCCAATTTCAATGGCAGAAAAATGTCATTCTTTTGTTCATCGGCCTGCTTTGTAATGTCCTAGGGTTGCCCTTATTCTGCTAACATTTGGACCTGTGGCCAGTGGACCAAGCATGAAAACCAAGTAAAGCTTCCTGGTTGTTGAGTTGCTCTCCCCTGTGCACCTACACCAGAGGACTCAGTGTATCAGAGCATCATAAACACACACGTCTGTGGAAATGGAGCCCATTGCCAACTCAGCAATGCATAAATCCATAGAAATGACAGTTCCTGCTTTGTCCCACCTAAGAAACACAGATTTTATTTATCTGCTATTGCTTAGAGTCAACATAATCAAGTCCTCTCTTCCCTACGACATCAGGACATTTTTTTGTACAGGGTCTCACTACACAGATCACACTCATAGTGATCCTCCTGTTTTCAGCCTCTTAAGTGCTGGGGTTACAGGCGCGCACCAACACACCCAGTCTCAGTCACCGTCTTAGTGCACCCCAAGGACAAGTCAGCACGGCACACCAGGGATCGAACCCCAGTCCCTGAGCCTGGATAAGCAGGAGCTTTATTTAGTCTGCTGAGCTACCTGGCTGGCCCCATAAGGATATGTTTTATACACTAATGTCCAGAAGGAAGAGAATTCTGTAGAACGACTGGCGAAGACGTTTGCGTGCTGGCACTTCAGGATCTGTCTTATGGAGATCATTCTTCATAAACATATCTTTTTTTTTTATAAGTTCACACTTGCAAGCAGTAGCAGGGGCCAGGGTTTGATCCTGGGCCTGCTGTGCTGGCCCTGCCCCTGAGGCTTGCTGAGCAATTGAGACTGGGCATGGTGGCGCAGTCTGCAATCCCAGCTCTAGGGAGGCAGTAAACAGGTGAATCCATAAGAGTCTGATGTAGTAGTGAGACCCTGAACACCCTGTAGGCCCTTCCCTAAAAATATAAGAAAAAGTTCTATATCACATCTTAATTAGTGACATATTTTGAGATTTTTCTTTTTTAATTTTTGCTTTTCAAGAACCTTATAAGCAGGACATTCAAGTCATACCTTATGTGATTTTTCTAGATGTCATTCAGGCTAGAATATATCAAATTCCCTCTATTTATTTTTTAAACCAATATTTACATCTATATTGCCTTATAGCATAAATACTATGCCCTGAACATGCAGGAAATACGTTTTTATGGGTCTTTTAATGAATGTTAAGTCAATAATATCACAATAGGACCCAGTGAACTTTCTGAGGAAGGCCATACAGTGAGTTATTCAGGAAAAACAAATTCCCTTTAAATATGATGGATGTATTGATTGAATCAGCTGTTTTCAAATCAATCATAAGTTACACAATTCAGCTATATGCGTGCTTCGGTCCTTGCCCTGGACTGAAGCTTTACAACAAGCTCACTGCAGGTTTCCTCGCTGTGAATTCACTGGTGTTCACTCACTGTGACTGAGACCCACGGCCCGAGAAGCAGGGAACAGAGCGACTCTGGGAAGTGCCCTATTGTTCACATACTCTACAAGCACCCATTAGTAGCAATTTTCAGCCAGGTAAAGAGTAAACATTAATTCAAAATATGACTTCTAGCTTTTCCAAGAACTACATTACCCTTTTTTCACATAATAACCTTAGTGGGTAATTATAAGCATCACGTAATAACAGAAAATATGAAGTTACTGAAGCAACAAACAAAACAAACCAGAAATCTGAAGAGGAAATCTCTGGGCCAGTGGCCTGCTCAACCACCCTTTGTGTCTCTTCTCCTTAACTGGTACTGAGAGCTACATTCTGTTCCTACCATTGATTACAGGAGCTCATTTGCATTCCTCTACCATGCTGTCTTTATTACTGCCTTCAAGATTACATTACAATTCTCTAGAGGGACAGGATCAATAGAAAATACATGTACAAGATAATTATGCAAGGGGATTAATTAGGGAGACTTGCAGGATCACAAGTGGAAGAGGCAACATGGCTCTCTGCACGCTGGGGACAGGCAGGATCCAGGAGCCACTCAGCCCCAGAAGCTAGAAGGCACAGATCCACAGGCACCAAAGACGCAGCCCCAGGCCCATGTCCAGGCTGGGACTCGCCCTGGAGAGCATGAGTGTGAATGTGGACTAAACAGGTGAAGAAGTTGGAGATCCCTGCCCAGCTAGCCGCGAAGTGTGTCCTCAGGGGCAGTCCTCCTTCTTCCTTCACTGCTGTCCTTTCCCGTCTGCAAGTGCCCTGGCCGGTGCCACCCACCCCGGGGGCGCTTCTCCCCTCAGAGTGCAGCCTGCCTGTCATCACCCATGCACAGCTAGCCCCAGCCCTTTTCCGATCTGTGAGGCAGTTCTTACTTAGGTTGAGGTGCTGTGTCACAATGAGCAACCACATTAACAGACCCTGGCTGTCGCTTTTACTCTTTTTCCTACGTTACACTGCTCTTTGTACATTTTTCCTCCTGTTGGTCATGAAAGCCCACTGAAAAGCTCTTGTGTCACCTGCTGTCTCCAAATTTCTTCCTCTAGTTCCCATAAGTCTTTGTTCGGATCCATAGAATAAAAAATAAAGTCCTCCTTGTAGCTGTGGGGCTGAGATACAAGGGTCATTCAGGAGTGCACTGGGCAGTGTGCTACAGTTCACACAAGAGTCACAAAAGTCGTCTTCGGTAGAAGTCATTACCAGATTTTACAGGCGAAAAATGAGATGTTCTGAGAAATCAAAAGCTTACCTGAGACAAGAACGCTTAAGAACTAAGGCTGTAGCCCTTTCCAGAAGTATAGCATATCATTAGTATGACTATAGCCACCTTGTGGTAAAGTAGATTTTAGCCCTTCTGGAATCCATGCATATTTAAAATACTATATAGTACATGATAAGCATATACTAGTCTGTGCATGGTGAAATGTGCAATTTTACCTTAGAATTTTTAACAGAATGGCAAATGATTTGTCTAAGATTACACAACACAATTGGGAAATATATCCAGATTTCTGAGCCCAGACTCCAAGCTATGCCCAGAAAGCTGACATCCAAAGAGGATAAAAACAAAATGCTTTGCTGGACCCATTCAACTCTTAGAACCAGAAGCAGGCATTTCCTCAACTTTCACTTTGTTCAAATATTTAATAAATTGATTTTGTTTTCCCTGGTTGAGAATAGATGCACCTTAGAATTGTACCATTAAGTGAAATAAATCAGACACACAAGCCTAAATATCACATGGCTCCTCTTATATGAGAATCACAAGTTATAAATAAAGAACAAAGAAGGAGGAAGATAGAGTTAGCTGAAATGGGAAGGGGATTGAGAGTGGAGAGATGGGGAAATGAGAGGAGGGACGGGGGGAGAAAAGGAATTAAAATGTGCTACCTGCATGTACAAGGAGTGTGAACAAACATTGCATTCCAAAAACACGGAGAAAGTACAAAGCAAAATACATTGCACAGCCACTGCGGAACAAGCAGGGAATGAATAACTAATAAACTGAAATCACACAAAGGACTCTATCCTGCAGTATATCAGGCACATCATATTTTGTGGTAGAAACACAAAATAGGAAAATGGATGAGTCACGAAGGCAAGCCCTTGCCTTGCCCGTGACCGCTAGCTGTCCATCTTCTCTGCAAAAGCAAGCTGGCCTTTTTCTGAGCAGCAACATCTCAGGGTGACCACAAGCCTTTTCGCAGTGGTACCTGCAAACAAACAGAAGCATGATGCCAAGAGAGACCGCTGCAGGCCCAGCTGTGCTCACGCTCCCCTCCCCAGGGGAGCGGCAGCTGTGACAGCACACAGGAGCGTGACTGCGGCCTGTCACATTCTGTCACTTCTCCACTCCGTTGGCTGCACTTCTTGGTCCAGTTCATATGTCTGGTGACTTCTGCCCACGGGTGTCGTCTCAGGGATCCAGGCTGCCTTACATTTACCATATGGCTTCCAGCCCCAGCCAGCCCACCCCCAGGACATGCATAGCACGCGGGCCAGGCCAGGTAGAAGCCGGAGTGCGGCTAAATCGTCCTGTGCTCTTCAAAGGTCCCTCATAGTCTACAGGCCCACACATGCATAGCTCACAATGCAATTGTTTTCCAGCCAAATGGGTAACAATTTCAGTTTTGGATTCATTTTTGTGATGGATTTGGGGTTAGAAATTATTTACAGGAATGATTTCTTTGTATCACCAGATCCAGACCCTGCAGTCACTGCTCACTTCTCAATGCATTCCACAACCTGTGAATATTTTCCAAGCACGTTTCCTACAACCCATCTTCAAATTTGAGGTGGTCACATCTAACAGCAAAACACATGTTTATCAAAAGGCTACATTTTGGTGGCAAACTTGATTTTAAATTCCATGAGTGCATTCTAACATATAGAGTGAATGAGCGTTTGTAAGCTCCAAGTTTTGCATCACAGCCCCACTGAGCACATGCACTCTTTAAATCCTCTTATAAGGCCGTCGAGTGACTCTTCCCTGGTATTCCGGGAGGAGCTTTGGCTGCAGATGTACATCTCTAACCTGTTAATAGATAAACAAATCACATTCTATCTTTACAGTGGAGTCCTCTTCAATAACAGAAAAAAAAAAGTGCCGATGCTTGCCATGTCGTGGATAGACCTTCAGAATGCCACCCTTAGCTTTAAAAGTTAGTCACTAAGGGCCATGTACTGTGTGATCCCATTTACATGAAATACCTAGAATAAGCAAATATACAGAGACAGGAAGCCAAGTAGTATTTTCCCAGGAAAAAAGTGAAGGAACAGATGACTGTAGAGAGGAGAGGAGATAAGGGAAAGCTGCCAGGTGGCCTGCTATCAGGGCATGATCAAAATTTCCTCAAATGCATTTTCAGGATGGTTACATACTACAGATACACTTAGGATCATTAGACTGTTTGATTTAAGGAAGTAAACTTTACAGTTATTGATCATATATCAATAGTGCTGATACAATACTGCTTTAACTGCGGTGTGTCATATGGTCCTCATCAGATCCATTCAACTTTCAATCTATATTTGTGATGATCCTGGTGGGCCACCCCACAGTGAATGGTTTCCATCTGTAGGATTTACACGTCATCTCTTTCTGTTGGTTATAATCAATAAAGTATCACTGTACTTATAGCAATAATACACACATAGGTGTAGCTCACCCAAGTGGAAATGATTCCTGCTGACCTGGTCTTTCCAGTAATCCAAATAGGGGCGAAATGACTCCAAACATGGTGTCTGTTTCCACCTATGCCAGGGATGATCGACATCTTGCTCAGCGTCTCCAGGAGCTGACAGCAAGCGCTGACGTCAGGACCCCAAAGTGGCCCCGAGGCAGTGCTCACGGAGCAGAATCTCAGCGTCATCATCACGTCGCTTCTTCAGCGAAGACACTGGGTTAGCACTGGGGACGGCTGTCCTGGCAGGAATCCAAGCTCCCCCACGGTATTCCTGACGCACTTGAGCAATCCTATCTCTGCCCCTTTTAGCCACGGCATTGCTTTAAATACTGTCTAACATCTGGGTCAAGTTATTTAGATTTTGTTTTCCAGCAGAATAGGTAATACTTTCAGTTTTGGATTCATTTTTGTGATGGATTTGGGGTTAGAAATTATTTACAGGGATGATTTCTCACTGGTTATGTCCATAAATATTTCCCCCAAATTTAAACCAATTACTTCAAGAGTAGAGCTTGCCTTCTAGTGTACAAAGTTAGTTTTTACTTCTCTCCAGAGATTGCTCCTCGGTATATTTGACAGAGTCTCTTAGCATTACACAGAGTCATGTGTGTGTGTGTGTGTGTGTGTGTGTGTGTATGTGTGTGATGAAATGAGAAAGAAATCCATATTTCCTCCTTTTTGTACTAACAATCCTCTGATTTTTTGTTTTGCCACAGGTCTCACCAAGTCACTGTGTTACCCAGATTGCGCTCGACCTTGTCGCATTGCAGTCTGCGCTTCCCAGGGTAGGGGCATCCCACACATCAGCCATCACACATAATTGCAAACATTTTTCATACCTCTTCAACTTGGTAGCGAGCTGCTACCCTTGAGTATTTTCCATCCCTGCCCTTTGGCCCTGGGTTGACGGCGCTGTGCTTATGCACCTCTCCTGCCATGTGGTACTTTTTACTCCACTCATCAAAATCCACAACGCTGTGAGCACTGCTCACTGTTCGACTTGTCCTCCTTTCCACATTAAATTATAATCCCTCTGTCAACCTCCTAGTGCATGCCACTGCGTATTCCATGAAGCCTGAGTCACCACTTTCATCATTTCTAAGATTAGGAAAACAGATTCTTCTGAGGAAGTTACCATCTAATTCTGCCCCTGCACAAGAAGGGGGCTCCCTTTTGCATGGACTTCACAATACCTGTTAGGTTTGTCTAATGTCCTACAGATGTACAGTCAGACTCCAACTCATAGCCGTCAGAATCTTTCCTCCTAAGAGTTACTGCTGTTAGTAGCAGTTTGGCTTTTTGTCACATTCTAGAGCTATAGGATCAACGTGGTTCCAAAGTTTGGGCCACACAGCACTTATGTGGATTTTACTATAATTCCGCATATCATTTAGGTCAATGCCTACCCTTGAATTTCTAAACTTTCTCTTCTGATGGTAGGAGTCTACTTTTAGAGACACATAAAACCTCATATCAATTATATTACAGTGTTCTTACTATTTCTAACCATTGCTACATTGCATTATTTTTAATTTGTAAACAAGCAATAAATATCATTTCGCATGGCTTTCAGAGTGAATATTCATAATTTTTGGACTTCATCACATTCTCTGTTCTTTTAATGTCTCATTCCTTTCTCAGAAGAGTTGCCCTTTCCATTAGAAACCCATATATCAGGGCCGGGGAGTAGACTTAACAGAATAAGCACCTGCCTGGAAAGTGCAAGGTCCTGAGTTCAATCCCCAGTACTACAAAAGAAAAGAAGAGGAGAGGAAAGGAAAGGAAAGAAAAGAAAAGAAAGGAAAAGAAAAGAAAAGCCATGTATCTATATTTTGATGTGTGTATTCTTTCTTAGATCTCTATTTTTACCACCCAGGATGATGGGTGGTAAAAATTTAATTATAAGTACATGCAGTATAAAACTGTGCTTCATTGTGCTGATTTTTAGCTGCTTGGTATCCAAGCTTCTAGATTAGTATTATTTTTAATTTCCTAGTTCAATGTGCATGATATGTTTATTGTATGGCTACATGAAATGTATAGGATTCTACCAACAGTCTGATAGTAGACGGATTTTGCAGTCCCCATTTGTAAATATTCCAGTCCCTCCCCTGAAGACAAGCTTAGGTTGGACATATCTATCTAGTGCCAAAGTGTTTTTTCACTCTGCCTAGATCCTATCTCCCATCCTTCTCCATTAGCCCATTCCATTGGCCCCTAGCAAGAATTAATCTACTTTTGTATCAAATGCAGTATGACCATCTGGCTTCACTCTGAGGTCTCCAGCCCACAGAACTCAAGCAGGGATTTAAGTATGTGTGCACAAATAGCCAGAGCTACACTGTTTGCAGTAACCAGGCCAGAGCAGCCCAAGTGCTATCACCATAGGAGCAGATAAGCAAGGTGTCATGCATCTCATCTCTATAGCAGGTTACCACGCACCCATGGAAGGAATGAAATACTAACACATGCTGCAACATAGGTGAGCCACTTGAGTCTTTATTTGATGGTCATTGTCTCCTAAATAGTAGGAGGTTTTTGGGGACCTGTGGTTTGTGAGGGAGAAGGAGGGCCCTGTTATCCCAACCCACAGTAATACTCCCTGGGTCATGGCAGAGATGGCTGCATGCCCACGAGGTCTGTGCCTTGCCTCTTTCTCCAACCCTCAGCACAGTTTGCACGGCAGTCTGTCTCAGGCACCGACCTCCATGTGTCTCATGAGCACTATGCACCTGGCTTTGTCCTGCCACTTAGGATCAGCCATTGGATTCTCTTCCCCTCCAAACTTGAACTTCACTTGCCTCAGCGGCCACTCTTCATGCATTGTATTTCAGTATTATGGATGCTTCTTACAACTGTTGGAACCAGAGTTTCAATTTCTTCTTTTCATTCTTCTTGGATTAAACGGTGTTTTAGAAGCAGAGGTGACAGCACCATTTTTATCCAACCACTTTTCTGAGTTTGGCTGCAACGTGTTTCAAAAACACTTTCCTGTGAATAATCACCTTCTAGCTTGATGATGCCTCTGTGGCTGGGATTTCTCTCCAAGGTTGTAAATCACCTTGTATCAATACCACCAAATGGCATCAGCTTGATTAGAACCAAGAGCTTCTGGATCCCTTTGGCTTCTCTCCAGCCTGCTGCAGCATGAGCTTTCAAACTTGGGGGAAGTTGGGTAAGATGTCTGAGCCTGTCCTCTTCATCTATCCGAGTAGGGCTAACAGCTCATTGAGAGGCTGATGAATTGGCATAGCGGGCATCCACTGCAGACCATGTGCTCCATGAGTGCTGAACTAAGCTGAGCTGAATTCTATTGATAGAATGGGACCATGACTTAGGCACAGTCAGTGAGGACAATCCATCTTACATGGTCTGGTGAATGCAGAAGGAAGTTGCATTGGTAACTGTATCAGTCAGGGTTTACCAGAGAAGCAGATATAGCGCAAGATACACAGATGTATAAGAAATGACAACATTGGCTTAGGACGCCCAGCCAGAGTCAGAGGAGGAAGTATGCAGAGGTGTCTGCATGCTGGAAGCTGAAGGCTCAGTCCAAGCCCAGAGCTCACTACAGTGCTCTGTGTGAGGCTTGTAGGAGGCCGATGGGTCTGGAAAAGCTGAAGAATCTGTGCCAGAACGCTGAAGGGTCTACATCAGAAGGCTGAAGCATTCCGGGTGGTAGCCAATTAGTCTGCACCAGAAACCAGAGAAGACAACCCAGCTGAAGGTGCAGACTGGGGCCCCTTCACAGAAGCAGCAATGAGTTCTTCAGTTCCCTCTTGCTGTAGGCAGGCTACCCACCCTCAGTGCCCTTGTCTTGCACAAGTTGAGGATGTCTACAAAGTGAGAACCCTACTGTGTAGGTCCTCTACACCCCCAAGATATAGAACAGCTAAGTTACTTAGTTAAGTTTCTAAATTTCTCAAGTTGACACAATGTATCAACCATCATAGTGTCTTACTTACTTTTCTATAGTTAATGAAATAAAGTACCCAAGACTCAAAGTTAAGGAAGGAAAGGTTTATTTAGCTCACAGTCCTGCAGATTTAGTCCATCATCACCCAGCTCCACGACAGGATGACTTGGCAAACAGGTACCCATTCCTGGAGCCAGAAGATACCAAAGCAACAAGAGAGGACAGAGTGAGCAAGTCTCTTTCCCTCCCTTCTATGCAGGCCACTCCCCTAGGTGTATGTAGTACTAACACCCCCAATTCCAGCACTAGACAATGAATTGGTCACAAACTCCAGATTCAGCCACCTTCCAAAGAGCCTGCACCCCAGGGCTGCATGAGTCTTTGGGGAGAGATCCTGACACAACCCATGATAGCGAGTGTCTTATAGAATTAAAGTGCTCATGGGACCTGTTCAGAGTGATCTTGATTGTCGACTGACTGGATCATAAAATTGATCAGGATGTGAATAAGTCCACAGGCGAACGAACTCACAGTTGAACAGGCCACTAGGACACAAGGCCTGTTTGGAGGACGTGAACCATGGTAGAGTAACCTTGAGGAAAAATGTACTGCCTCCTCCCGGTGCCTCCTCCGTGGGCTCTTCCCCTGCCCTCTGTTTCCTGTACACCATCAGGTAGGCACCTTTCTTCCTCAAGCTCTTCTGCTCTTCTGCATGCCAGTTCTCCCTGGGAGCCAGTCTACCCTGGACTGAACCATCTAAAACTATGAATTCAAATAAATCATTTCTCCTTTACTTTGCAAATGCTGTGTATCTTGTCCTAGCAGTAGGGAAGCCGACCAGCACATTGACTATATGTTGCTTCTCATGTTTTCCAAGGCTAAAATGAGCAAGCTGGTGCCAGCCTACTGGGTCACACTGAAATGCATCCACCACACAGTCACTATGGCCTCGGAAAGGCCCATAAAAGCCTCTTTTTGTCTCTGAATATTCATAACAGAGTCTACCTTATAAGTTGAGTTTTATATGTAAGGGTTATACATACAGTCTTTACCCAGTGAACACTTACAGGATTCCACGTTCCACTTGATACACACTTAGCTCTTTTAGAACCCAAAGGGGTCCTGGATTGGGAGACACAGCATCCTTGTCCCTGGGAAAAGGACTCTCCTGTTCAATATGACAGCGGGGCGCTCAAGTTTTTAAGCCAAGCCTGTGGTGCCACCCCACATCTGTTTTCTTTCTGCATCCGATCAACACTGGGTGCCTTTAAAACTGTAAATCGCTGAAATTGCAAAGCGGGCAACAAGAATCCGGATCACGGGATCCTATAAATGGCACCGCCTGAGAAGACAGCTGGCCTCCTTAGATGACACTTGTGCTCCTGCATAACCCAGATTCCAACGGGAGGGGCTTGGTAGAAGCAGCACCGCTTGCCCTGCTGAGTGTGTGGCCCTTGTCTCTGTGCCCTCAAGTCCTCTGAGGTACCCCCTGCCCCCTCCTTTCAGCTCTCTCCTTTCACCTCAGCTCACACTATTTACTGAGTGCCACAACCACCCCCACAAGTGCAGAGGAAGTGCTGCGCATTTGCAAATCATTCTGGGAAGCCAAGTGAATTGGCATTTCTAAGCCTTAACAAAAAAGCCTTAAAGATGCTTATCAATTTACATCCTGAAACAGTTCCAGAACTTTACTCATCACTTTTAAAAGGCAGCACCGCCTAGCACTCTCCCATTCAAGGGAAATCAGTTGTTCCTCCACTGACTTGTACATATGCCAAATAAATGTCTTAAAGGCTCAGATTAGGACATCTGAGGGCCAACCACCCTTGCGAGAGACTCATTTTAAGATGCAAATGTGAACAGTACTGAAGGGCCTGGCATAGATGTCACCACCTTCTATCTATTCAGGAAGAGGACAAAAGGCCAATATGATACTTCATGCTCAGATCAGCTCCATGAAGCTCACAAAGGGCCAGAAGAGTTCTATTATGAAAACCATCAAGGAGAAATACAAATAAATGAGGTGGAGAGTCCTGCTTGCTTTCACTGGCTTCTGCACTATATGTAGGTTCCTCCCACTTTTAAAATGCACCTTACAGCAGTAGTGGGAGGTAATAAAATTAGAGAAAAAGAAATCTCAATGCCTGGCAATGAAAATCCTTCTTATGTTCTAATTGTTACTTTTAAGGCAAAATGAGCTACAGCAAGTCAAATTACTTCTTACTCTGTACAATGCCTTTGACAGGTTACTCCCTCCCAGGGGCTTTTGCCATGACCAGCGAAGCATCTTCCTTTGTCTCAACTGGGAACCCTTTGATGTTTTTTCCCTGCTTCTGATTCTTGATTTCACTTTCATTTACATCTCTGCCTTGAAGCACAGCCCTTCTGATTTTCCATCAGACCCTGATTTCCAGCTGAAGCAGAAAGATCGCAAATCAGCTACTTAAGTTTCAAGACTTATCTCTTCAATTGCTCTAGAGGACTTAACATCCCAAAAGGCCCTTAGGAGACCACTGGTTTTGTGTGAGTCCTCCAAACTCTTAGTTCCCCAAAGGCAAGGTTGTGCCAAATCTCAGTCACAGAGCAGGTGTGTGAGCCCCACAGGTCCTCCATGAAGACAATCTTGGATTCTGCAAGGTGTGCCGAGAGTAGGAGAACAGGCCGCAGGCTCTCCTCCTCCTGCTTACGACATTCAGAGGGTGCAGATTTTTACAAAGACTTACATTTTGAACTGCACCAGTATACCCTGTCCACTTAGAAACTGCAGACTGCTTCGGAGAAAATTCTCTTTACAGGGTGGGGCCTGCAACTTACAGAGACTGATCTTTGGTGTGCATGTAAATCACCCTCAGCAATCCCCACAAGCAGTTCTTCCCAGTCTTAATTGCTGTCCAGCCTAGAGGAGCCAGGATGACCACCTGCCATGGACATCTTCCTTTACATCCGTGGTCACCAACTGCTTTTGCAAGTAGTCTTAATGGAATGGCCACTCAGTTTTGTGTTATTTTAAGATGCTATCTTCCCTTAAAGAACTGAAAAACTAAAATATAAATCCTCTGGCCTTCATATTTTTAAAAATGCTATGATGAAAGGCAGTGAGGAGAATGGCATTTTGATGATGCAGTGGATTTCTAATAGGTGGTCAACTTGTTACACCCAGCTTAAAAAACAAGCCTGGTGCTGGGTGTGGGAGGCCCATCCGTGGATTGACGGCAGCAGCATAAAGGCAGAACAGGAGAAGCTGCTGAGACGCCGTTAGGGACGCTGTTTGGAGAAGCTGTTGCAGCTGTTGGAAGCTGCTGGTTCTCTGGGGCTGTTCTTCTGGAGGACCCTGGCATGCTGGCTTTCCCGATGGACTCTGGTCCTCATCTTGAGCATCATTTCCTGGCTCAGAGGGGAAGGTGCTGCACTGCTCAGCCCCATGGAGAAGCTTGTCACATTGGCTTTCTTGATGGGAACTCGGCTTTCCTCATTGCTGGAGGAGCTTGGGAGCTCACTGTTGCTGAGGACGGCTGTGGTACTTTTGGGGGTGCTCTGGCGCTAACCTTCAGCATTCCTTCCTAGGTCCAGTTCAGATCCCTCAGCCTGCTGGCACAGACCCTTCACCCCACTGGCACAGACTTTCTAGCTTCCCCACTGACTTGGGTCTTTCCGCCACAGATCCATGAAGCAGGCCTGAATGAGACATTGTTGTGGGCTCTAGGCCTCCAGTTGAACCTGTGGAAAGCCTCCTTATGAGCTCTAGGTTTTCAGCTGGACTCATGAAGGGTATTAGGATCCAGGCGCTCAGCTGGGTTCCTTAGTATCTAGTGTGTGGACGGAGTCCTTCATTTCTTGTGTATAATTCTTGGGTGATTCATTATAAAATAATATTATAAAACATGTTTTATACTATATTGTTTGCCTTTCAAAAGCCACAAACTATGACAGATGATACTGATATATATTTTTCCTGTGTGGTATGAGTCTCTACTACCAATGGTTCTGTTCTTTTTTTAAATTTTTTATTCACTTTAATGAGAAAAAAGTTAAAATAGCAATAAAATATTTTCAAGATAGATTAGTAGGGCAGTATCACTAATTAATACATTGCATACCATCTTCATAGTAGTTACACATAGACATGATGTCTTCTCTAAACACAAGCCTTTCTTCTCACTGAACTAAGAGAAAGTAGCTGTATATCTATCCTAACTATCTTGTATATACATATATTTGTTTTTCACTATAAAATGGTCCTTTATTTGTATCCCCCTTTTTTGTTTTGTTTTGTCAGAAATGTGTGTTCTATTGCTGTTAGAGAAGCTGTATTTGAAGAAGTCTTTAACGGGTTTCCTCATACTTGTTGCCAGTCCTAAGATTGTAGGTACTTGTATGCCTAAGGAGAGTCACCTAGAGAGAAAACATTGCTGCAGGCTTTCACAGAGAGCAAACTGGCCAGTCAATGAGTGGGACTCATCCAGGTGGCTGTTGCTGATGAAAGATCCACAAGGTGCTGAACATGGTTCCAGGGTAAATCCTAAGGGGATTTGACTGACCTTATCAGATAGCAAAAGTTACATTTTTAATTACGTAGATCTTGCTTCAACTTAATCTTAACCATGCAGCAGAAAAGTGTAACCATGAAGTATGAAAAGCAAAGCTATAGTAATATGCTGAGCTGAAAAATGCTCCAGTAAACAACTTCTGACAATTGCCAGTTGTGCTAGTAACTCACCACCATTATGGACTATTGAACTATATTGGGTTATTTTCCTGAATCCAAGTATCTTCAATGGTGCTGCTCTGGGCTATGTTGTTTCCGGCCGCCTTTGGTTGGGGCAGACACTGCTGAACAGATCGCTGAAGCTGCTTTCCCAGAGGAGGAATGGTTCTTTATAGAAAATGAGTCCTAAGTGTATTATGCGTTTCACCATTAGATGAGAGCTTTATCCACAAGAAACATCGCTACTGACACTGGCACATTCAGAGCTTGAGTTCCAATAATTTTGTATTTTAAACAGATTGCTAATACGAACATTCTCAACACTTAAAAAATATCAAAATAAATTGGCATTATGAAGACTTCTGTTGCCCGGTCCTCTCTCCTCAGTCTGGAGTCAAGCAGATGCTACCTGCTGTCTCCTAGGCTGGGCTCCCAAGGTGATCCTGCCTGACTATAATGCATCTAGAGCCCCCCTATTGGTGACCAGGTGCTGTAACAGGTTCCTTTCTAAGCAACTGCACCCAGCCTGGCCTGGATTTTTGAGCTGAATTATAAAAAAAAGAAAAAGAAAAAAAAACTAGAAAAAAAGATAATACAGATTCATTTTGTCAAATAAGACTCACATAAATCTCAGATCTTCCTCAGAATCATTTATTTTTGAAGTTTCAGAGTACGGAGTTTTCTCTCCCTGCTTACCATCCCAGGCACGATCTGGTCCATATTCACACATAGCCACATTCTCTTGGGGAAAAGGCCTGCACGCGAAACACCTTTAATTTACTCTCAAGATTCATGTGCTTTCTCGGCTTCATTCCTTACAGGACTGTCCTGTTGGCTAGGAAAGCACGGGGACAAGGAGGTTTCAGAGAGGAACCTTCTTTTTTCCCTGAAGCAGTTCTTTACACTATTCCAAGGAGAGTCTACTCGAGGCAGCTAGAGTCCAGCGCTCACATCGTCATCCAGGATAGGTAGAAGGTGAGAGGTCTGGACTTCACAGAGATCAGAGTCCTCTGGCGCAAAACTGAGCCCAGAACTAAGAGCACATGTCCCAACCCATGAGTTTGCAGGCTGCAGGTTGGTGACAGTTTCTAGGGTAGCTGATCTTTGGGACAGAGGTCAGTCATCTCCTAAGAAAGGGAAGAAAGAAACCAAGGACTCCGGAATCAGATAGATAGAAGTCCGTGCTGTGCTCCAGCAGCCATGACCCCGCACAGTGAATGTGACCCAACCATGTGCTCTGTGCTGAGCAGAAGCAAGTGGCAGGATGTGAAGTTCCAGAAGCACCTGGCACAGTGGAGACTTCCTCTTCCCTGTGCTTTCCTGGGCTTTGCCCTCCCTGTTTAGACTTCTGAACCAGGCAAACCTACTAAAATAGTCCAATAAACAAATGAAACCTGTGGAAGCTCGGAGAAAGGCAAAAATGAAAAAAAAAATGAATTATTTCACCACAGGGTTCTTGCTGAAGTTCTAGCATGTGTCCTATGATACAGTTCCACTAGGGTTGAGGATAAGCTGGAGATTTCTATCCAAGGACCCACAGGTAATTGCTGGACAAGGGAACTTGCAACTTCAGACAGCTGAGCTGCAACAGCACGGCACTGAACCTACACTTCCACCAAAGGTCTCTGTGTACCATGTATCACGAATGCCGTCAGACAGATATGAACAGCATATCTGTTCCCCAGTAAATTCATGAGGGGAATAAAATTCTAGCATTGAAATATATGTTCATGTTTCACTCCATGAAAGTCATGGAGTGTTTGTGGGGGCGGCACTGGGCATTGAGCCCAGGACCTTTGCCTCGAGGAGATACCTCACTATGTTTTTGTGTATGTGTGTGTGTCTTTTTGAGACAGGGTCTCACTATGCAGTACAGGCTGGCCTTAAGCTCACTTTGTAGCTCAGGCTGGTCTCGAACTCACAAAAATCCTCCTGCCTCAGCCTCCTGACTGCTGGGATTACAGGCATGCGCCGCCATGCCCGACCCTCACTAACTTTTACAAAAATATTTTTTGTTTTTATTTTGTTTCATTTTGAGTCAGAGTCTTGCTAAGTGGTTCTGTTTTCCAGGTTAGACTGGAACTTGTGGCTCTCCTGCCTCAGCCTCCCAGGGTGCTGCGATGACATGCCTGGCTGGTACTCTATCTTTTAAGACATGACTAAACAAAACTTACCCAGTGGTTTACAGTGACCGGGCTACACTGTGCTGTGTACGGCCAGTCAGTCAGGACCTGAGAGAGGAGAGACTCCAGGTAAAGGCTCAGAAGCCCTGGATCCTGCCCCACAGGTCTCCTAGCCATGTGAGCGCCTCGTGTGCTCCACTGTAGGCCAGGAAACTCACAGCAGGCAGAGACGCCGGCGCTGCTGCAGGCCGCAGAACCAGCCCCATCACTCGCCCGCACCCTGCTGTCCTTCTGCACGGACTCAGACGGACTTCCCTTCACCCCAGAACCCCAGCACTCTGCACTCAGCCTAGATGTGGACTTAAAACCAAAGAAGCTCAGCCATCTCTGACTTTGCATTCATCATTCTGTGCTAGGTCAGTGCAGTGCATTGCCAGCTAGGCAAAGCCAGTTCTCATTCTGTCAAGGATAAGTCTCTGGAGCGGAGGGCAGAATAAGAGCTGTGTGCAGATGTGGTCCACATGGACAGGTTAGACAGCAGGACCAGCTGAAAGCAAGATCACACTGAGCGGTTCGGTAAAGAGAGAATAATCAAGCATGGGACCGAGGGCCCCATGGAAAATGCCTTCCTGAATCGTAGTGCTTGTGTGGGATGAAATGTCATCCAATTGCTTTTCATATCTGCTTTTCTACTACTTCAAAGTTATTTTCTTTGTATTTTCTATGCATTCTATACCTAGTTTTCTCCTCGCTTCTCCTTAAGGTGTTTAATCCAGGTCATTCCCCCTGAGCTCCTTAGAAGACTGGCTTTGTCTCTGCCTTACCTTTAACTCGCAAGACCTCTGCAGTTTTGGATAGGCTGCTTGCTGCTGACACTCCAGCAACAACGGGGAAGTTTGGAATAGATGTTAAAGCAAGCCAGAGCCGGCACAGAGCCCTTGCTAATTGCTATAGTACAGCTGGGGATGGCAACATTAAAGATAGTATTTTTATCACATCGATAGAAGATATTTAGATTAGAAGCTAGTGCTCCATGAAGTTTATATATTTCTGCTCTGCTGTGATGTCTGTTTAACTGTTCAACTCAAATTATGCAGGAGGAAAAAGCACAATTTGTTGGAAAATCCTGAAAATTCATGTTTGGAAGACTGTCTTCCTTTGGCAAAATGCTGCTCTGTCTTAGGCACAGAATAGTACTCTCCCAGGAGGATAAAGACACCCCAAAATCCAGGCTGTCCCTGAAATCCTTGGCCTGACTTTCTGGCAGAAGATATGTAGGAATTCTCCAGGGATTTTTTCTTTACACACATGTGTCTGTGAGTTAACAATAAACTAAACCATGAGCATGTTACATTCAAAATAAATGGCAAGACTTGTTTAATGAAAAAGGTAAGCAAGAGTCCTTTAAAAATACTGTGAATGTATTTTTTTTAAAAAAATTACAGTTTAAAATACATTTGCTATTAATTGCGGTGAAAGTGCCACCCCTTGCCTTGGATCCACTTATCCCACTGTCCTTGCCACTTCCTCAAGCAGCTCCAGTCTTCTATTTTTGACCCATTTTGGTTGGGCTCTCTTGACCCTCTTGGGCTCCTGAACCTGCATGAAGCACTTCTGCTTCATAATCATTTTGTCTTTGGGGAGGAGTCAGAGGTCCTCCGGTCCTGGCTCCAGTGATCAAGGTGGGTGAGGAAACCCCACAGTTTTTCTGTGGGCTGCAACACTGCTGTGCAGCACACAGATTTTGTCATCTCCCTGATCATGCTCGGGAAAAAGGACTTCCAGAAGTATTTACTGCAGAAGTGTTTCTGGAAGTGGCAAGAATGGTGGGACAAACATGCTCCTAGTGTGGGGGACAGGAGGAGGGGCAGCTTCAAGGAAGGCTAATGACAATGTGTCTTTTAATGTAAGACTTTTAAAAAATATTTTGAACAATACTCACTATATAATTTGAACTCATCTCACAGGTAAATTTAAGCTGACTTATGTTGGTCAGCCATGTTGTCTCCAGTAAGGAAGACCATGCTTTGGCATCTTCAGCTCTAAGATCCTGTGTCTGCTGGAATTGCACCATGCCATCTGTTCTCCTGAATCTCATCCCAAATTTGACCTTGGAAGTGGCCAAGGTCATTCTCTTGCTCTTTTGTTGTTTACCTTGCACTCTCAGGAGAAGCCCCATAGACACAAATGCAGATGCGTGGTGCAGATGCCGGTCATGCCTCTGATTCGTGGCAGAGGCTTTGCCTCTTCTACAGTGCGAAGGGCCTTGCAAAGCTTTCTGCAGTTAATTGTGTTCCACAGAAACTACTCTGTCTTGTATTAAATGTATGGGGATGCAGTTATTTTCTTAGACTTTCAGGGTAATTCTTTTAGCATCTCTCAAAATGTACTGCAGAAGCAGAAATCACATTTCCAATAATGATTGTGTCCTGGATGAATTATGTTACTTAAGTTCCCTTCCTGCTGGCTTGGGAACTTGACTGCCTAAATACCTTAGAGATATTATGACTCATTCTGTATTGGGTTGGTGTTTATGTTAATATCATCTAAAAAATCAGAGCTTACATTCACTTAAACTACAGTGATTGAATTAGTTGATTTTCAGCTGAGTCATCCAGTATAGATTAAAACATAAAAATAACCTTGCTCCCTAAATGTTTAGTCAGGTTGTTAGGAGGTTTGAAAGGGTTAATTAGGAGAAGGGCTACATAATTAGATTGGCCAGTGTTCTGAGTGCTGAGGCCTAAATCAGCTGATTTTGCTCAATTCCAAAATGGCTCTTCAAGCACATTGTCAAGTTCATTGCTTTACATTGACATCCCAAAGAAGGTCAGACATTAAAATGTGCCCGAAGTTGCATCCTTGGGTAGGAACATACTTCCAGTACTCCAATTTGTTAGGAAACTGCCCTCTATAAATCTGTGAATTCAAAAACTGCTTCTGAGCTTTTGTCTACGTACGTTATGAATTGTGTTGAGAAACAGCTACATTTCTGAAAATTTCTGAACATACCTGAAGGGAAACCATAGTCATTATGAGATGGAAAATTAATCAAGCAACGAAAATGTAATGGGATATGGTGTTCTGCTAGAAAACAGTGGGAAGCTGTGAATTTTAAGAAGCAAGGAATTTAACTAGTTTTCAGTGGTGATGGAAGATTTCTGGAAAGGAGGCATTTAAGTGGGACTTATCCATTTTGAACTTGCCCATTGAAAGGGTCACCAGAAACAGAAAAACACGTGAGAGATCAGAAGCGAGACTGCACAGACCATGGGCTACACGTGCTCCAGTGGCCTGCATGGGGGTTCTTGACCATGCAGAACTGTAGGTACACACACATGTATGTACACACAAACGTGTATGTGTGTGTGTGTGTGTGTGTTGCTCCAGGTGCACTGAGAAATACAGTGCACAGATACTACTTTTATAGTAAACACTATGACATTTACTTTCAGCCAAAATTAAATAATACAGATAATACTTAATACTGTTCCTGGCACACTCAGGAAAATGGACAAAATATAATCAGCAATAGTGGCAGAACACTGAATGTGAGGTGACAAAGACTCGGGAACTCCAAGGAGGACCCCAGAAAGATGAGACTCGGGTCAATGGTCAAGGAGCTGCCTAGAAAGCCACCAGCCAGGGGCCCAACCACAGGTGGGATCTGCACAGACTGTGAGGCAGTCACCAGGGAGAAGAGAGCAAGGGCAAGAGAGCCCTGCACGCACCCGAGGACCAGTGCAAGACTCCTCTGAACACCGATCGCATATGGGTTTTTGGAAGCCATGCCAGGTGGGAAATGGACCTGAAATGATTAGAGATCAGAGTGGTTGGTGTGCTTGCAGGCCAGGAGAGAGTGCCTGTTCCTTCCAGGAGAACAATTAGCTTTCTCCTGCTCACTTTTAACAACTATTACAAATAGACCTGAAAAGTTCATACCATTTCAAAGTAATCTAAATGCACCTTGGAGCAAAGCTTCATTTAGAAAATATGATTTCTAGAGATAAAAGGTCTTCCAGGACCTTCACTCCCGAAGTGCAGCATCAAGAACTGTGATAGTTAATTGTCCATGGTTTAAGTGGTACAGCCTCATATAAATGTCTCTATGGCAGCTCAAACCAAATGAGAGTTGGTTCTGAGATGCATGTGCACCCCACTGAATAACATCATGGAAGCAGCGTTGGAACTTTGTAGTTGGTAGAGTGAGAAGATCTTGAAGGTGCCTGTGAAGTAGAAATAAAGACTTTTAAGATGAACAAGGCAGAGGGCCAGTCAAATAGCTCGGCGGATTAAAGTGCCTGCAAGCAGGTACAAGGGCCATGAGTTCAGTCCCTGGGCCTGCCATGCCAGCCCCACACCCAGGGCACACTGAGAGGGTGACTGAGACTGGGTGTGGTGGTGCACATGTGTAATCCCAGTGCTTGGGAGGCTGAAAAATGGCAGATCACTAGGAGTCCAAGCTATGCAGTGAACCTGTACACTCAGTTCACAGTGTTCTAAATACAAAAAACAAAAAGAAAGAAAGGAAGGACAGGGGAACTTCAAGGCAAAATGGAGAGGCATTGTCAGAATTGGAGACTTCAGTGCGTTTGATAATTAGTGTACGCATAAAGCAGACAATCAGACTCTCTGCGCAGAGCTGTCGATCCGCTCCATCTTCGTCTGCCCGATGCGCAGCAAGTTGCCTTCGGCAGGAGTGCAGTGTGCATTTTCTAGATCTCACTGGAACACTCGCCAAGGTAAAGCACAAGCAGGCACAAGTCTGGGTGCAGATGGGCACAGCGGCCTCCTCGCCTTGCCTCTCACCCTGTGGTGGGTGTTTACACGTTTTCCACACCAAACCCAGCCTTGCCTGGTTTTCGTAGATGCCCACTTTCAGGGTGAAGAAAAATCTTTTAATTCCTACTTCATGGAACGTTTTGAGTTTTTTGAAAAGAGAAGATTCAGGAGTTTTGCGATTTTACAAATGATTCTTCTGCATCTACTGAAATGATTGGGCTGCCTTCGCCATGCTGCTACAGCGGTGTTTTAAATTGATTAATTTTGTTGACTCAAAATTTGATTTCTGAAATTAATCCCACTCATGAAAGACAAAAATTTCATGTATCATTGTATGGGGCTGACTCTTATTGTTCAAGAAAAAATTCAACTTTGATTCTTGCTGTATAATTTCTAACTCTTTATCAATATTCTATTGGCTTTTTGTTGTTGTTGATTGTTTTGTTTTTCATTTTATATATTTGGTACAGGGTCTCACTATGGAGCTTGGACTCATAGTGATCCTCTTGTTTTCAGCCTCCTCTCTGCTCGGATTACAGGCATGCACCACCAAGCCAGGATTCTATCCCTGGCTCAGTGCACCCTGGGGCAAGCCTGAGGCAGGGCCAGTGCAGCATGCAGGACCAGGGATCGAACCCTGGTCCCTGTGCTTGCCAAAACAGGTACTTATGCTGCTGAGTTATCTTGCTGGCTCTTTCTCATTTTTTTTTTTTTTTGGTTTGTTTTTCTGGCTAACTTAGCCAACCATGGGGGAAAGCTTGCAGGGCATGAGGTGTCAGGGATCAAACAGCGGTCCCTGGGCACTTGCCTAAGTAGGTGCTTTAGACCACTGAGCTATCTCGCTGGCCTCATATCTATTGTTAAGCCATCATTTTCCTGGCTTCCTTTTATTCTTAATCCTTGGTTTATTTTAATACTTTGAAAGCATATGAAATACTTAAAACTTTGTCTGGTAACTCCATGCCTGTACAGCTTCTATTCATTTAGCAATTTTCTCTCTGTATAGGTCATAATTTTTTATTTTAAAGACAATTTAAAAGAAAACAATACAAAATTCCAAAACAAACTGGTACAAAATTAACAATAGTTATTATACTGCACATTGGTACTTTCAAAGTAATTCTTCAGAGTACCAGATATAACCATGCAAAATTGATCAAACTATATAACACTAACTGTCCCTTTCAATTAACTAACAGAAATTATTAATGCAATTATATTAGCTATCTTTTGTATATAGCTAAGTATATATGTATACTTTTCATCTTTTGTCCTTTCTTCCATTCCCAACTGTTCTTTCCTACAGAGCAATTTCTTGCCCTGAACATCTCAACAATTTTTATTGAAAAGTAGACACTTTGAATACTCACCAAGCATCTATCTTAGAAATCAGATTCTTGCTCCAAGTGGGATTACTGCTTGTCATAGCAGTTATTCTGTTTAGAAACTTTTCCAAACTGATTTGGCAATCTCTGTATTCATTTCTCAGCTATAGCCTGAGGTCTTTGTTCTATTATGTGTATTGTGAGCTGTTTAGCAAAGATTTCCTCAGGCACAATGAACAAAGAAACTGAACCTCAAGCCTGTGCATACTTACCCTGCCTGCTCCCTAAGTGTACTGACCCTGCCTGCTCCCTAAGTGTACTGACCCTGCCTGTTCCCTAAGTGTGCTCAGCTGCCTGCTCCCTAAGTGTACTCACCTGCCTGCTCCCTAAGTATACTCACCTGCCTGCTCCCTAAGTGTACTC
>PVKA01005268.1:0-91878 GCA_004027165.1 Ctenomys sociabilis
CACACACACACACACACACACACACACACACACACACACACACACACACACACACACACACACACAGAGGCTTTCTGGGTGAAAAGGCACCGAGGAGGCTACTGAGATCACAGAACTGAAGCAGTCCAGGCTGGGAAACCCCATGTGGTGAGCAACAAGCACGTGAAGCTCCAGAGAGTGAGAAAGCAGGGGCAAGAGAAAGTTTCTTTGTTCCCTGCATCAGGCACAGAAACCCAACAGATACTGACCCTGGGCCTCCTAGGACCATGGCCGCTGGTCTCTGGGGAGGCCCAGCCAGCTGCAGAGGCAATCAGGGAAGCTGGCAAAGGCTAGCGTCAAAAGGACTGTGACAGCTGAGGTGCAGAGGTACACCCAGGAATGGCCCCCAGGTGCAGTGGGGGGGCGGGGACCAAGAAGAAAGAAGGACTCAGAGGAGAGGAAGGCTTAGGTCGGTGCTCTCGGCATCCAGAAAGAACAAGCCAGGACGAGGGCTAGGGAGGCAGTCCAGGTGCCGGAGCAAGCTTGGGAGGGGAGGAGGCTATGGCTCTTGCCTGGGATGAAAGTTGCAAGAAGGGGCCTTCTTTAGCCCGCTCTGGTGGTGCAGGCCTATAATCCCAGATCTCAGAGGCTGAGGCAGGAGGACCATAAGTTTGAGACCAATCTGGCAATTAGCAAGAACTCATCTCAAAACGAAAAAGAAAAGAAAAAGGAAGCAGCCTTCTAGGGGCGAGGGGAAAAGAGAGAGAGTATGGCTGGATGGCAGGGGGCCCGACAGCCCTGGAGGAGCTTTGTCCTGAGGGCTTGGAAAGCCAGGCAGAAGAGAGCTTCCCTGTGGTACAACACTCCCAGCGCCAGCAGAAAAGGTCTCCAGGAGCACCTGCTCTGGAGCTGCCCCTGTGCCAGCCTCCACGTGCCGCCCGAGGTGCTTTCAGCACCCACTCTGAGGACCCAGGACAGAGCACTGATGATGAGACACTGACCAGGGACAAACCACCTAGGGGCAGAACACAGCAGAGGGACCTGGAGTGCACTCACCTTTGTCCCGCTTCTTCGGTATCCTCCAGGTCAGCAGCGAGAGCCCCACCAGCAGAAGCAGCAGAATGCCCAGCAAGGAGAGCAGCACAGGGACCCTGGCAGGGAGGTGGGCAGGGTGAGGGGGGTCAGCTCTCCAGGACTTCTGCTTCATTCATTAATTAAATTGGTTAATTAGTTAATTGTGGCTGGTCTGTGCTAGGCAAATGCTCCATTGCTCAGCAACATCCCCAGGGCTTCCCTGATTTTCTTTTTTATTTGTTCTGATTTTTTTTTTTGAGATAGGATCTCACTATGTAATTCAGGCTGGCCTTGAATTCACTGTGTAGCCAGGCTGGCCTCGAACTTACTGCCTCAACCTCCCAAGTTCAGGGATTACAGGCAAGAGACACCACACCTAGCCCTTCCTTGACTTTTCAAATGTGAACACAAGTTAAATTTTTGAAGAAGGCGAACAGTGTAATGTCTCCCCTCTACGCTTCCCACCCAGGCATCCTCTAATTTCTCCCACAGACACAGTGCACGTGATCCCAGGAACTTTATTCCCAGGCAAGCAAACGTGAACATGCAGGGCTGGAGCGTTTGTCTGGCCTTGCCTAGTGTACTAGGCCCTGCTTTCCAATCCTAGCATCATGAAAAGAAAAAACAAAAGGTAGTAGACACATGTGGATGAATACTGTTTCCCTTCTTTCTTCACACAAAAGAGGCAGCACTGTTCTGATTTGACGTCTTAGAGATCTTTCCACCTCAGTGCTCAGGGAAGTGCCCCAGCTGTACAGGACTCTGTCACAGGGATAGACTGTCATTCCTGTGACTCCTTCTTACTGACATTTCCTGGATTCAGAGTCCAGGGTGCTCACCATTACACCATGGAACCTTTCTTACTGACATTTCCTGTGGAGCACCACCTGCACAGCTCTTCTTGAAAGAAGAGCGACTGTCTCCCTTTGACTGAGTCTGACACTATTTCCTTGTATGTACAGAGCTGGCAGTATTTCTGTTTATCCTTCAGTTGGCTTTAAGCTATGTATATACTGGTCTAGCTGAGGTGCTGGTGATAGTCTTTGAATGTGGCAGGTGTGTTTCCCTGGTAACCTGCTGTTCTTTTTTTTTTTTTTTTTTTTTTTTTTTGTGGAACCAGGGATTGAACTCAGGCCCTTGCGCTTGCCAGGGACGCGCTTTTTCCACAGAGCCACCTCCCTGGCCCTAACCTGCTGTTCTTTAATGTGAACTGGGTTGAGGATGAAGAGCCAATGCTCTGCTCTGTCAGCTGGGATTGAGCCTGAAGACAGAGGCTACGACTTCCTGGGGCTTGAATGACTACATCACAGCTGAAGCACCAGACCCCCCAAAACATTAGATACTATCTCAATACACAATGCAGATTACTTTCTCTGCGTATCCTCTCTGCATATGGCAGAGGTAAATGTAGGCCACCCAGCTAGCTCAGCTCACTGTAGTCACCTACTCAGTCACTCCTCCTCAAGCCACTCCTCCACTGAATAAAACCAAGTGAGGCCCTGGGTAGCCTCTTTGTTCCAGAAAGCCATCTTCTTGGACTTAGGGCCTCTTGGCTCCCCAATAATTACAAATATGTTCAGTGTCTTTACTTTTGCTGTGGTTGCAATAGGAGTGGTAGATTGGAATTAATTTGATGGGATTCCAATAACATATCTTTGGGATTACAAATATTAACTTCTTGGACTGAGAGGAGAAACTGGAGGGGACTCTTACAATTTCCCTTTTTTTTTTTTTTTTTTTTTTTTTGTGCTATGACAAACACTGCTGGGACAAATCCTCCCCTCGCCCTGCCATTCCACACAGGCAGCAGCAGCAGATTCACAGTGAAGCCTTTCTTCCATGCCTGAGTCTGTGAAAAATATTTATTTTAAATGTTTGTTTGATTGATTGAGTTGTTTGCTTGTTTGTTGCAGGGCTGGGGAGCAAAGCTAGGGTTCTGCCAGTGTTGACCAAGGTCTCTACTGCTGAGCTACACCCCAGTCTTTGTCTTCCTTTAATGATGCTACACACACATGCACACACACAGACACACAACTTATAGAAGCTTCAGACACTTGCAGTGCTGAGCTCTGGCTCCCGTGTGTATCTGTAGGGTGAACAGAAGTGCATGCTTCGAGTCTGAGATTTGCTTTCTGCAGTGTCCACACTGTGACTCTGGGAAGCACACTTGATAAGAAACTTGCAGGAGGGCTTCAGGGTGCAGAGAGGAAGCTGACTGGTCCTTGTCCTGGGCTCTAGGAGGGTCCCCAAGTAGTGGGAGCATTTTTGTTGTTCCCAAGTCAACCCGACTGCTCAGAGGTGAGGAATGGGGCTGCTCAGTGGAAAAAAACATGAGACATAAGAGAGTAGGGCTGGAGATCAACTTCAGTCACATGGCCAATGGCTCAGCCACTCTCACTTGTGTCATGAAACTCTAGAGTAAACCTGGCCACAGGAGATGAGATAGTCCCCTGAGGTCCCATGACCCAATCCCACCTGATTGGGAACTCTGGGACCCTCCCAGGCCACAGGCTGCCTGTGTCTTCATTTGGCTGGTCCTGATCTTTATCCTTTATAATAAAAATATAAGGTGATGCTTTGTAGAGCTCTAAGTCTAGTAAATTACTGAACTGTAGGGAGTTGTGGGAGCCCCCAAATTTATGGCCCATTGGTCAGAAAAGCAGTGATCTGGACCTCCCCAAAGAGCAGTGCCCTCTGCATAAAGGTGTCTTATAATGCTCAGGGTCTTTAACCTATGATACCTGCCCTAACCCCCAGCCATCAATGCCACAGTTAAATTTCAATGTCCTAGCATCTCAGAGGAGGACTCTGGACCTCAGCAATCATTTATGAATGCTTGCATTTTTCTAGAGAGAGTCTCTAGATGTTGGCAGCCTCTCTAAAGGGCTGGTGACACTAATAAAAATAGAGAACCACTCTCCAAAGGGGAAAGCCAAGACTTTGGGGCCACATCATCCCAAGCCGAGCCCTATTTGCTGTAGCTATGTGATCAGACAATTTCTTAATGAGCCTGGGGTTCAAGGTTGTCATGGGGAGTGAAGGAGAATATTCATGGAAGGGGTTTCCCAGCCCCAGTCATTGCTGCTTTCCTTTCATTCCCTTTATCTCCCGACTCCCCCTCGCTGCACTCTCTCTTTCAGCTTGGGGCAGGCTCAGAGCAGCCACAGTGACCCCAGCTAGGATGCACAGACTGCAGGATTCAACCTGGGCCTGTGGCGAAGGGCACAGGAGGACCCACCCAGCAGGGTGTAACTTGCTTCCCCAACATCCCTGAGCCCTGAGCTCCTTCTGAGAAGATTCTCCTTCCAGGTCACAGACAGGATGGCCTTACTTTGACTGCTGGACATCTTGCTGGTTCTCCTGGCTGCTGGAGGTGTAAGTGGTACCTAAGTAGCTGGTGAAAGATGTAGCCGGGACTTCAGTTGTGGTTGACAAGGTGCTGGCTATGGTGTCACTTGTAGGCTTCTTTGAAGTTGCTTCTGAGGCAAAAACACAAATCAGACTCAATGATCTCTTCTCTGATTTTCCAGCTACTGGCCATTGCCTGTTGATTTGATTTCACACCAGCTGCCCAGAAAGAGGAGGGGACTGGGGACCCCTAGACCACATTCTCCCTGGACTCTCCTGAGGCGACAGAGCACTTACCAACAGGAAGCAGGAACTACCTCAAACCATTCCCATTCCTGTGGCCCGTGAGTCGGCTCCCCTGCCTGGTCTGGTCTCCATCCAGCCATGTGCTGACAAAGATGTTTATCTAGCCACAGTGCAGATATGTCACTTGTCCAAACTCTCTCTGCAAGCAGCACGGTCACTGCCTGGCTCTCCCCCGGCCTTCTGCTGAGCCCCCATCTCCCTCCAAGCAGCTCTTTTCCTGGGGCTCACTTTCGCCCATTCTGCTCTCAGCCTCCCATCCCCTGATGGCATCTTCCCTCAAGACTGTGCCAGACTGCCAGCCACTCCAGGATGCTCCCTCTGACCCTCGACTGTCTCTCTCCCTGTCCCTGTCACTCCCTGCTCACTGCCGCCTGAGCTCACAAAGACTTTTACCCGTTATTCCCATCTGAGCCTTTTAGGGCAATGTTAGGGCTGGAGTAGGGGCTCACCTGAGAGAACAGACACTGTAACCTGGAAGGTAGGATCATCTCGCCACACTCTATCAATTCCACACCAGTAGGAGCCTGCGTCCTGCAGTGTGAGGTTCTCCAAGGTCACCATGAAGCCGAGGTTGGCTGGGTGGTCCCTGATGGTCACTCGGCCCTTTCTCACTTCTCTCTCTGAGCCATCAGTTTCCACAATCTTGTTACATGTTATTAGAAGTGGTGTTCTGCACCAGTACTTCACATGTGTCTTGTATTTCTCCTCGTACCAGCACTGCACACTCAGGGATTGCCCAATGGTGCCTGTCACAGTGCTGGGGCCGCTCAGGAGAAAACAGCCTGGAAAACATAAGCCCCAGTCTGGACTCTTACAGCCAGGTAGGGTCAGGGTGCCCCTGGGGGTCAGGTCCTCCAAAGACCCCCCACTCTACCTCACATCGGCTCCCACCAGTCAGGTCGCCCCTCACCACCTTCCCCTTCTGTCCCCCACCCAGCAGTCAGATATCATGCTCCTTTCCTCCATCCAACTCCTCCTATCCTTCTCAGTGACCAGGCCTCCTGCTTCCAAACTTGCCAAGACCATAAAAGTCACCTCTCAGCTCCTACTCTCCCAGGAAGGTGACTGTTGCCTTCCTGGGCAGCTCCATACGTGGATAGCAGCCATCTGTCACTCTGGTCCCACCTTGGGATATGAGGCAGGGCAAAAGGAGGTGAGCAGACCATTGAAGTGAGAATGCTGTGTGCTGTGACTAGATGCCCCCCGAAGCCTCATGTGGTCACTGTGGCCTACCCTATTCGGTCTGCCCAATTCTGGCAGATTAATTTTCAAGTAAGCATATTTCTTATTCCCAAGATTTATGTCTCCCATCTTTCCAAATAGATCTTAGACATAAAGCTAGAGCACACAGCCAATACCACCACCAAGCAGAAGACACAGCACCTCCCCCAGCACCCAGGTGACACTGTGATCTTGAAGAGATCCTGAATCTGGGGACGACTTGCTCTTTGTCTCAGTTACTTTTCTCTCATTGCTGAAACAAAGTACTTGACACCCCAAATTAAGGGAGGAAAGGTTTATTTAGCTTATAGTTAGTGGAGGTTTCAGTCTATGCTCAGCTGGCTCCAAGGCAGAGGGGCACACGGCAGAGGGCAGCAGCTCATGGCAGTGGAGAACAGCAAACAGCAAGTTGGGGAGCAGCAGCTGCAGCTCCCTTCCTTAGATTGTATGCGGATTACTCACCCCAGGGCGGGTGTAGCACTCACACCCATAATCCCTGCATTGGATCATGAATTAATCACAAGCTCTAGAAGCCTGTCCCAGTGACTGCATGAGGCTTTCGGGGGACACCCAGACACAAGTCATAACACTTTCCATACTAAGGGTTAGAATACTTTCACCTTGATGACTTTTTGATATTCTTAAGTGTCCCTTAAAACAAGGACTAGTGAAATGCCCACCCAAGCCTGTCTTTTTGGTTTGCTCTTCTGGGTCCTTGATTCTGATGAAGAACATGAAGAAGAAGAAGATGAAGATGAAGAGAGAGGAGGAGGTGGAGAAGAAGAAGAGGAAGAAGAAGCTAAAGAAGGGGAAGAAGAAGAAGGAGATGGAGGAGGAAGAGGAGACAGAGGAGGAGGAGGAGGAGGAGGAGGAAGAAGAAGAAGAAGAAGAAGAAGAAGAAGAGGGCAGAGAGGAGAAAACCCAAATACACAAATAAAAGCACGATAATCATGGTAACTGCCAAGACACTCTAAGCAGGTCTGTGAACCTGAATAAAAATGATGATTTTCTAGGTAAATACAAATGTCAAATACAGGCCTAGAATAGATGTATATGAAAATGCCAACCAATAACAATATGCCTTATAAAATTATTTCCCTTATAAACAAATAAAAGGAGGCAGCAAAAGTGACAGTTTTGTAGGTCACTGCACTCACACCTTCAAAGGAATGAACAATTCCAGCTTATTTAAGTTTTGCATCAAATACAAAATTAGAGAACTCTCCATAATTCTTTTCATGCAGTCAGCATAATATATTGAAATGACTCTGGTCAAAGCACTTAATAAAATGCCCTACCTTGCTAGTTCAAAGGAGGAATAAAAAACCAATCTCCGCAGATAAGGAAAAAACATATGATACTTCGTTGCTATTATTTTTTAAATGTTTATGGAACAGAAGGTTAAAGGTGGCATAGTGCAGACAGGCTGCAAATGCAGCCTCTCTGGGAGCCTGAAAGGGAGAAACCTTGAGAACAACCACTTGGTGGAATGAAAAAGAAGTTTGTCTCTAGTAGGCAACAAGAAAACCAAAACCCACAGAGCACAGTGAAGAGAAAGGAAGGAGGCAGTCTGGAGGGCTGACCTCTGCTGGGGAGGGGACCAGCCTCTGATGGCCCAGGTAACCCTTCAGAGGGTCAGCAGCTCCAGGAAGAGAGAGCAGGACAGGCCACCAGCACTAGCCCCGAGAAAAGCCCACAACTACTGCAGACTGCAGAAACCCAGTGGGATTTTATGCCGAAGGTGCCTCTTCCCATGGGGTAGGCAAGAGTTGGAAAAGGGATCCACTGTGGCGCTGACCACATTTAAGAATGGCTAATCAGGAGCCAGTTGGATTAGTTGTTTGAGACTGAGACACAGAACCACCATAGTGACACCCACAAGAGACAGCTGTGGAGAGGCACAAACTGGATACACACCCCTGAGAAGCTTAAGTGCTGGCATTAAGTCCAGTGGACTGCTCGGCCCTCCTGGGCCCCTGCCGATGTCTGACACCGAGCTTAGGGGTCTGTTTGCTGCACTCCTCTCCTGATGGCCAGGGATAGGCCTCGGCTTGGATAGTTGTCACGGTCTGGGGTACAGAGACGGAAGAGCCTGTGGAGCTCATGGAATGGGGGCCCCAACCCCACAGGCCATAAAGCTAGGCAGAGGAAGCTCTGACTCGGAGCACACAGAGGAACACAGAAACAGCTGCTGGAATGACCACAGCCTAAGGGAGGCACTACTGACTGGCCTTGGCCAGCAGGAAACTCAGGGCAGGACTCAGTGACCACACACAAAAGTATGAGGTGGAAAGCAAAATAGGTCTCGCGGAAGCTAGATACTGCAGGCTAGAAGGCCCTCCTCCAGATCGACAGAGGAATTATTTTTGAACTTGTTTTTTCTTTACTTTTTTGTGTGTGCATGAGAATTGGGTTTTAATATCCAAATTTTTTGAAGTTTGGGGTTTTCCTTTATTGATCCTCTTTTACTTTCTTTTTCTTATCTTTTCTGTTACTTAGATCTGATTATATTCATTTCCTTTCATTCCTTGACAGGACCCTTTATCTCATTTTTCTCTCCTCTTTCTCACTTCTTTTTTCTTTATTTTTCAAAATTTACTCCTTTCATTTTCCTCTTCCCCAGCCCTTGCACTTTATGCCTAAGCTTCATAGACCTTTAGATATTTAGTTGACTGTATGTTACTATCGTTAAATTCTTTTCAATTGTTACTGCTGGTATAGTTGCCTTTAAGTATTTACTGTATGTCAACCTTTGCTTTGTGTCTATATTATAATTATAGGTCTTTTTTCTACTGTTAGGAGTGATACAGTGATAGCCTTTACTGACTCTTGTGGTATGTCAACATCCAGTGTATCAGGCTGAGGAGATAGCTTGGTAGCCTAAGCACCAGCCTGGAAAGCATAAGATCCCAAGTTCAATCCCTGATACTGCATGCTGTGCCAGCCCCAAGACCTTGGGTGCACTGTGCAGGCCCTGAAACTCAGTGTGTTTGTGCAAGCCTATAATCCCAGCACTGGGGAAGCTGACAGAGGAGGATCACTATGAGTCTGAAATACATATGGAGACCATGCATCAAAAAAGAAAAAAAAAAAATCCAGTTTATCTCTGACTCTGCTATTGTTACTGATTTTGTTGCTATTACCAGGGTGGCATGGTTATTGCTATTAATTGATTTTTACTGTATGCCAATAACTGCTTTGTGTTGTGTCATCAATAATACTATGCTTCATTTCTGGAGAACTGAACGCTGGGCTAATTACACTGTGCTCTCCTCCCCGTAAGTTGACCAACGGGTCAGACCTTGGGACAGACACCAGGACCTGCGGTTAGCGATCCCCAGCGTGTATCACCGGAAGGCAGACACTAGCTAAGGAAATCTCCCTTAGATAAAGTCTTTCCATGAAAAAATAAGGCAGCAGAATGCCCCCAAAACTTCCAATTCCTTCAGAGCTGATCTATTGGGCATCGATAGAAAAGAAATCAAAAGCCAAAAATGATGAAAAATGACAAAACAATAAGGTGCTCAGCAAGCTGAAAGATGGTAGAACTAAATAGTGAATGCAGTAAATAAACCAAACAATCTATGAGCTTACAGAAGACATGAATGAAGAGCCAGCTGAGCTAAACAAAATCATACAAAACATGACTGACCAATTTAGTAAAGAATTAGAGTTGATGAAAGATACCAGAAGGGAACTTAGGAGATAAAAGAAATTCTACTGAACGAATAGGCACTGGAAGTGACCGCTGTGAGGACAGTGTCAGAGTTAGAAAGTAGGGCTGATGCAGAGGCTGTGTACTCAGACCTTAAAAACGAGAGAACATGAAAAACGGACCGAACAATTCCCAGATGATGCAAAAATGACTAATCTAAGATTAATTGGAATTAGTGAAAAAATCAGAAGGCAACACAAATGGTCTGTATGTGTTATGTTTTAAAGAAACCTGTTTACAGAAATAATAGCTAGTAACTTTCCAAGTATAGAGAAAGAAAATAAGCAAGGCATACAGAGTTCCAAATAGCCACCATCAGAAAAGAAGTTCTCCACAGCATTTCATACTCAAAACCCCAGAAATCAAATACAAAGACAGAATCTTAACAGTTATCAGACATCACTTATTAGGATAAACCCATTAGAATTACAGCAGGCTTCTCAACATAAACCTTAAAAGCCAGGAGAATTGGAGTGAAGTATTTGAAGCACTGAAAGAAAACAGTTACCACCTAGACTCCTATTTTCTGCAAAATTGATGCAGAAATAAGGTCTATCCATGACAAAGAGCACCCCAAGAAATTCACAGCCATCGAACTAGGACTTAAGAGATTCTCAAGGCTATCCAAAAAGGAGACAACAATGTCAAAAAGCTGAATGAAATGAACACATCAGGAGGGTTAACAGTTAAGCAGAAGGCAGAAAAATGGTCAGCAACTGGAAAATAATGCGGTGACAAGAATAAACCAGAACATTTCAATACTTGTCAATGAGAATGGTCTCCACTCCCCAGTCAAAATTAGAGATTAGGGGCTGGGGAGATGGCTCAGTGGAATAAGTGCTTCCCTGGCAAGCGCAAGGGCCTGAGTTCAATCCTCGGTTCCACCAAAAAAAAAAAAAAAAGAAAGAAAAAAAAAATTAGAGACTGGCAGAGTGGATCAAAAGATAAAATCCAATGGTATGCGGCATATAAGAAGAACATTTCATCCAAAAACAAATTCAGGGGCCGGGGAGATGGCTCAATAGAATAAGTGCTTGCCTTGCAAGCACAGGGTCCTGAGTTCAATCCCTGGTACCACAAGAAAAAAAAAAGAAAGAAAGAAATTCATACACTAAAAATCAAAGGACTGAAAACAATATTCCATGCAATGGAGGGCCTAAAATAAGTAGAAGTATCTATCTTATTTTTAGACAAAGTAGACTACGTGTAACCAAAGTAGACTTTGCCTTATCACCCTAGGCAAAGAAGGTCACTGCATACTGGTTGAAGGCACAATACAACGGGAAGGATAACAATTGTCGATATATATGTATCAAACACTGGCACACACAAAAATAACTGAACATAAAAGGTAGTACAAGCCTCACAATAATTATAGTGGGGGACCTCAGTGCCCCACTATCACAAAAAGACAGATCACATAGCAAAAAATCAACAAGGGACTATCAGATCTGTGTCTAAACAAATGGGCCTGCGAGTTATCTATAGAATGTTCTGCCCAGCAGCAGCAGAATGCACTTTCTTCTCAAAAGCACATGGAACACTCTTCATAAAGCCGCTTAAATAAATACAAAGGAAGCAAAGGCAAGAGTGGTGGGGGTTGAGCCAGGATGATTGCTATAAAAGGCCAAGGTGGACAACATAGTGAGTTTAGAGCCAGCTGGGATTTTAGAGCAAGACATGGTCTCAAAAAACATTCAAAAGTAAAAAGTAAGAGTAAAAGTTATCCCACATATATTATAAAATCATAATGCAATGAAACCAGAGATTAATGGCAAAGGAAACCACAGAATTACATAAATAAATGGAAATTAAACAATACACTCTGGAATAACCAAAGGGTCACAGAAGAAATTAAGGAAGAAATTAGAAAGTTCCTATAGAATCAAACAATAGCGCCAGCACAACACACCGGAACCTATGGGACATAATAAAAGCAGCCCTAACAGGAAAGTTCATAGCTGTGAGTGCCCAAACAGAGCAACAGAGGAAGCCCAAACAAATTACCTAATTATGCACCCCAAGGTCCTAGAAAAACAAGAAAAATCCAAATCCAGCGCTAGTACAAAGAAGAAAATTCTTAAGATCAGAGCAGAAATGAATGAAATGGGCACTAAGACTCCAGTGCAAGGAATCAATGAATCAAAGACCTTGTTCTTCAAAGGAATAAGCAAATAGACAAAGCCTTAGTTGATATAAAAGGAAGAATAGAAAAGAAAAGAAAGAAGAAAAGTTGGGTGTGCTGGTGCATGCGTGTAATCCCAGCACTTGGGAGGCTGAAGGAGGAGGATTACCATGAGTTCAGGTCCAGCCTGGACTACATAGTGAGACGCTGTCTCAAAAAGAAAAAAAGGGTTCAGGGAGAACCAAATCCATGCAAGTAGAAATGAAAAAGATAAAATCACAAAGGTTACCACTGAATATAGATTATTAGTCACTGCTTTGAAAACTTGTGTTCAAGGGGAACTACCCGCTTGGGCCCCTCTTGTCCCTCTCTTGAACAGGAGCTTTCTTTCCCTCACTAAACATATTCTGCTCATTAAAAAATGAAAGAAAGAAAGAAAGAAAGAAAGAAAGAAAGAAAGAAAGAAAGAAAGAAAGAAAGAAAGAAAGAAAGAAAGAGAAAACCTGTGTTCCAATGAACTGGATAGATTTCTAGATACATATGAATTACCAAACTGAGCCAAGAAGATACAAGAACACTGACTAGTCCAATAGCAAAAAATGAAACTGAATGTTACTTTTATTTTATTTTATTTTATTTATTTTATTCAGTGGAGAGTGCAAACACAGTCCCCTGCTACCACGAATTATGCAGTTGAGTTTCCCACACCTGGAGAAATCGCAGGGGTCTGCACATCCAGAGTGCAAAGGTTAAGCCTTGCCCCAGGACAACCACCTTCATGAATATTTCTTTTAAAATCCTACCAAGGGGGCCAGTGGAATAAGTTCTTGCCTGGCAAGCACAAGGTCCCGAGTTTGACCCCTACTGCTACCAAAAAATAAAATAAAATCCCATCAAGAGGCTGAGGAGATAGCTCATCAGTCTAAGAGTTTGCCTGGCAAGCAGAAAGACCCAGGTTTGACCCCCAGCACCACATGGCATGCTGGCCCTGGATTCCTGGGTGTATTGTGCTGGCCACTGAAACCAGGTATGGTGGAGTATACCTACAATCCCAGCACTGGGGAAGCTGAAACAGAAGGATCACTATGAGTCCAAACTGCATAGCAAGACCCTGTACCAATTAAACAAATAAATAAAATCCTATCAAGTCTAAGTCCTAATGGAATCACCACTGAATTCTACAAGAACTTCCAGAAAATGTAATGCCAACATTTCTCAAACTCTTTAATGAAATTTAAAGGAAGCCAACATTCCCAAAGTCATTCCTGGAAGGTAACATTACCCTGATTCCCAAAAAGGACCCAACCAAAAAAGAAAACTAAAGGACAATCTTGGTAATGAACATAGATGCAAAAACCCTCAACCAGATTCTAGCCAACAGAATGCAGCAGGCAGTCAAAAACATAACCCATCATAATCAAGTAGGCTTCATACCAAGGATACAAGGATGGTTTAACATACACAAATCAATAAATGTAATACACCACATAGAAGAAAGAACAAAAACCAAATGAGCATCTCAATAGATGTAGAAAAATCCAACATCCATTTGTAATTTTTAAAAACCTAAAGAAATAGGTAGATCAGGACCTTATCTCAATCTGATAAGCCAAATGTGACAAATCTAGCCAACATCATATTAAATGGGGAAAAACTGAAAGTTTTCCCTTGAAAATCAGGAACAAGGCAAGAATGTCCACTATCATCACTCCCATTCAGTACAGCATGTAAAACACCAGCCAAAGCAAGTAGGCAAGAGAAAGGAAGAAAAAGAATACAGATAGGAAAAGAAATCACGTTATCACTGTTTGTAGATACATGATCCTTTACATAGAAGCTAAAAAAATTCCACCAAAGACTCTAAAGTCAGCAATATATAAAGCCAGTATCCTTCTCTAAAGTTAGCAGGATAAAAAACCAGGATGCAAAAAATCAATAGTGTTTCTGTATAATAAACTCACCAAAAAGGAAATTAGGTGTCAGAGACCAAGCCATGTAAGGGTTAAGCTGCTGAACACAGAGCTCTCTGGATGTCCTGGAACAGCTCCTGTTCACAGCCTCTGAAGACAGGACCAAGCTGCATCTGCAGGCTGCTGACACCCCCTATTCCCGAGCAATAAAACAGCCAAGCTTAGAGAGTGAACAGTTCTTTTAATTTGCAAAATTCACTCTTCTAACTTACATGTGGGGTTTCATACCCTCCACTTCCTGAACTCCTAATCTGTGGAAACTTCATCAATACTGTGACCCAGAAAACTCATGGTCTTGATTTGTGGTGAGTTCTGACCTTCCTGGATTCCCCACAAACCATATTACTTGTCTCTTTTGATTTAAGCCCTCATTGTAAACTCATTTTAAGGGCTTGGGGGCCTGATCAGTCCACAACAATTAGAAAAATAATATCATTCACAATATCATCAAGAAGGGACAGCCAAAAAGCTCAGAGGATTAAAGTGCCTGCTTAGGCAGATGCAGGGGCCTGGGGTTTGATCCCTGGACCTGCTGTGCAAACCCCCCCCCCTCCCTGGGTGAGACAGCAACTGAACTGGGTATGGTGGCGCATGCCTGTAATCCCAGCACTTGGGAGGCTGTGAACAGGAGGATCACTCTGAGTCCAATCTACGCAGTGAGACCCTGTACACCCTGTCCTAAATACAACAACAACAAAAGCACGATATCATCAAGAAAAATTACAGAAGTAGGAATTAACCTCTACAAAGAAATAGAAGTCCTCTAGAACAAAAATGGCAGTATTCTAGAAAAAGAACCCAAAGAGGACACCAGAAAATGGAAAAAAGTATCCCCTATTCCTGCATAGGCAGAACCAATATTATCAACATGGCTGAACTTCCAAAACTAATATATAGATTTAGTATGATTCCAATGAAAACACCAAAAGTATTCCAAACTGATCTAGAGAAAACAACCCTAAAAGTCATTGCAAATAGAATAGCAAAAGCAATCCAGGGGAACAGGAGCAAATCAGGAGGCAATACAATCTTAGATTTCAAGTTGTATTATAAAACCACAATGATAAAAACAGCACGGTCCTAACACGAAAAGATAGAGTGATCTATGGAGCAGAGCAGAGGCTGCAGAACCAAACTGCATGGTTGGCTATTAGATCTTTCACTAAGCGGCCAAAAGCAAGCACTGGGAAGATAACCTTTTTGAGCAAATGGTGCTAGGAAGCCCGGCTACATGCATGTAGAATATCCTACTTAGATGGTTCTCTCTCATTAGTACCAAAATAAAATCAAAGCAGATCAAAGAGCTAAATATAAAAACAGACACACGTAAGCTGCTGGACATCAAAATAGGCAGAATCACTGAAGATGCAGGTCTTTTTCAATAGAACCTCTATCACAAAAGAAATAACTTTGGAAATGAACAAATAGAGTCTTATCAAATTAAAAATTCTTCTGCATAGCAAAGGAATCAACCAATAGAGTGAAGAGATGACCTGCAAAGCGAGGAAAAGTTTTTATCAGCTCACTCTGGGACAGAGGACTAATATCTAGAATGTACAAAAAACACAAACATTCCAAAACTCTCTCAAAATAAAAGATATCATTAAAAAATGGGCATCTGAAATGAATAGATAGGGGTAGGGGAGAGAGCTCAGTGGCATAAGCGCCTGTCTGAAACGAATGCACAATTCTCAGATGAAGAAGTACACGTGGCCAGTAAATATGGGAAAACAATATTTAACATTTCTGGGCACTACAGAAATGCAAATTAAAACAACACTGAGATTTCATCTTACTCCAGAAAGACTGTCCATCATCCAAAAATCAAATAATAGCAAGTGACAGAGAGGCTTCAGGGAGATTCTTCTATATTGTTGGTGGGAACGTAAATTAGTACAACAACTATGGGAAGCTGTATAGAGATTCCTCAAAATATTAAACCTAGAAATTCCGTTTGATTCAGCTATTCCCCTTCTTGGTATCTTCCCCAAAGAGTTAAGGAAATCATGTTATCATGATCCACGCACATGCGTGTGTATAGCAGCATAACTCATTTTATTTTATTTTTATTTATTTATTTTTTTGGTGGAACTGAGGATTGAACTCAAGCCCTTGCGCTTGCCAGGGAAGCGCTTATTCCACTGAGCCATCTCCCCAGCCCCCAACATAACTCATCATAGTTCAATCTTGGAAGTAGCCTCTGTATCCATCGACAGATGAACAGATAAAGAACATGTGGCATATATGTACAGTGAATATTTATATTACTCTGCGGTAAAGGATGCATTTGAGTTATTTGTAGGAAGGTGGGTGCTTCGTGAGACCATAATGTTAAGTGAAATGAACCAAGTGCACAAGCTTAAATAGCACATGGTTTTCTTACATAAGCCACCCACGGTATAGGTAAAGAACACAGCAATAGATACTAGAAAACAGCGACATAGATGAAGACATAGAGGTTGTGAAGGGAACAGGGAGGCAAAAAGAGTGAGGGTGTGCCACGTGCATGCATCAACTTCCCACGATGAATGTAGTCATTATGTCCTACAAACATGTACCAATCAGACCAAGATTCAAAAAATGCTCAATGGGAGAGCACTTGTCCAACACAGGACAAGCGTTAGGCCCTGAGTTAGGTCCCCAGCACCACATTCAATCTATCAGTCAGTGTCCTGGTAGACAGTCTTCATTTGGACTGGGAAACACTGGCCTGCTTCCCTGAGGGTGCCCGCTGTGTCATTCGCCCACGCCCACCCCTGGATAAGGAAAGGAAGGAGAAACAGGCTCAGGAAGGGACCACAGGGCCTGGAGGCAGCTCAGCGGTGGGGCTTATGCCTGACGTACCAGGCCCTGAGTTTGCTTCCCCAGCACAGCCGAACAAAATCAAAAACTACTTAGGAGGTGGACAGAGACACTGGCAATGGAAGAGAGACCAGTTTTCAAACTAATACACAGAGCAATACTTTCACATGGATAGAGCCAGCAAATACAAAGGAGGTTCCTAGCTTATGAGAAAAAGCAAACAAAAAGATTTAAAATCCAATATCCTGGGACCACAAGGCAAACAAAACAAGATGAAATATCCCAGGAGACTGAGGCCCGAGGCAACTTGGATGCCGTAGGGACCCAGGTGAATGCTGGAGCTTCTCTTCCCTTTCTACCCATGCCCTTCCCTCTGCCTCTGTCCTTCCCTCCCCTCCTTTGACCCGGGTCCTCCAAGCAGGGTTCTTTTCTTTTGGCCAAACCAGGGATTGAACTTGGGCCCTTGTGCTTGCCAGACAAGCACTTATTCTACTGAGCTATCTCCCCAGCCCCCAGGCAGGGTTCTTATGGCTCCCCTCTGCCACACTTCCCTGGCTAAACTCTTGTGGTCTTGAGAGGGAGATTTTTCTCCACCTTTCCTCGAGCCCCCAAACTGGTAAACCTGGAGATTCCTCTCCCAAATTCAGCACATGGGGCCAGCCACTCTGGTCCACCGTGGTACATCCAGGCCTCTTGCTCTCCTTCCTGTTATAATTCCTCCAGAAACTTCCCTCAGTGCCCCTCCTGCACAGCCACCCTTTACCGCACGCACACTGTGGCTGGTGTGGGGTCTGGTAGGCGCAGAGGAAGGAGCCCCACCACCTCTTTTCAGCGTGTGGTCCTGAAGTCATCCTGGCTCCATGGGGACACTGCCACCCTGCTGTCTGCTCTGAGTGGATGAGAGGACTTCCCGTGATACCTCCCGCAGTCTCAGGCCCATCATCCCTCCTGCAGACCCACCCCCGGGAACAGCTCCTTACCTGGGAGCCAAAGAAGCAGCAGAGCCCAAGGCAGTCCCCGACCAGGGGACATTCTGCCCACAGAGGGCACCCAGAGCCACGCAGAGCTGGACTGGAGTCTGCAGCCCTGCGGGGGAGGGACACTGTCCAGAGCTCCCACTTCTGCTTTCTTGGGGCCTGGCTGTTTCCTTGTTCACCTTCTTTTGTTTGTGTTCCTGGAGCTGTGGGAGAAATGGAGGAAGCAGAGAGAGCCAAGTGGCTGGTGCGGTTGAGACTCGCTAAAGGCACTAGGCACCTTCCTGTGTACCCCGTTTGAATGAAAAAGTCCTAGCACTTTTCTAGGACGAGACTTCACTCCCTGGAAAGCCCATGGACCTCCTCTCCCTGCGCTCACAGCGGGGTACTGGTCAGGGTTTTCTTTTTCCCCCGAGGCCCAGTTACTCTTCCTGTGTCCCTGTAGTCAGGATAACAACGCTGCTGAGAGGAGCAAGAGATGCCCACATCCTGACCCTGTTAGTATCACCATGAAGTTGCCCTAGGATGCTCCTCCAACGCACACCCATGAACTTCAGCCCAAGGCCTGGACCTCTGAGATGGCACAGTGGTTCCAGAGTCACCATCTGGTTCCTGGTCTTGAACTGTGTCATCCATCTGACCTAAAGGTCCTCATGCAGTGACCACCCTCCCTGGGTGGTACCTAGCGGACCTGAGCATGAACTTGGGGAACTCACAAGGACTGTTTGTTCCCCTGTTCACACACACTACACACGCACACTCACACACACACACACAGCTTGTGTAGATTGCTGTGCAGCACAGGAAGCTCTGGTCCCAACATGTCACACATCACCCAGCAGCATGCGAAGCTCTCAGCCCCCACCCACAGAGCTCCCCGTGCCACACGGGACCCAAGAATGGCCTTCCTTGCTGCTCCTGGGATTTTCACTTCCTTCTGTCTCCTGGCCACAGGAGTGTGCTTCCCGGGAGATGCACTCTTCCACTAGTGGAAAGCTCAAGAACTGAACCTGGTAGACCTTGGGGAAGTTGCCATGACAACAGGCATCATGGCATACACCTGTGGTCTCAGCCACTGGGGGAACTGAGGCAGGAGGATCACTGGCATTCAAGAGTTCAAGGCTAGCCTGGGCAACAGTGAAAGACTGTCTCATAAAAAAAAAAAAATAAAAGAAAGAAAACATCTAAGGCATATGTTATCATCATAGAATAACTAAAGCTCAATGCAATGCGAGACACTTTGGATGCTGACCTTGTTAAGCTTACCAGGAAGATGGAGACTGTCATATCCAATGACTGACCCGGCCCGATTGTGGAGAATTTCCCAGAAATGGATATTTTTCAATGCACCCATGAACGGTGATACTGCAGCTCGATGTCAAAGCTACATGGAGAAGTAGGTGGAGAGGTTCTCGCGCATCCATCCACTTGCCACAGCATGACCTTGAGCAAAACCCATGGCTCTGATAAAGGTCAATGGTAGCAGCTCTCCTTGGTCAGAGCAACTTGTACAGTGGTTATGAAAACTCTCAAAGGCGAGTGTCATTAACATCTCAGGCAGCGTGTCTCCAAGGGCAGCATCTCCAATGCCAGGGTGGAGGGTGCTTTGCAGAGCATGCCTGATGCAGTTGGCACCTCTTGGATTCCCTGGGCTGTGCCAAGCAACAGGGAATCACCCTGAGCCACATAGAAAGCATACAATATACTAGTAATGAGACTTCCTTTAGCTTTATATTTTAAGTTATTAAATTATTTTACAAGAAAGTGTATGTCTGCTTATGGACAGTAAACTCATTTTTATGGTACATACATACTTTAGGGAGATTGAAACAGTTTCTTTTTTTTTTTTTTTTTTTTTTTTTTTTGCAGAACTGAGGATTGAACTCGGGCTCTTGCACTTGCCAGGGAAGCAGTTATTCTACTGAGCCATCTCCCTGCCCCCGAAACAGTTTCATCAGCAACTGCTGTGCTTGGTTTACCAAACTGCACAGCACATAGAAGGTCAGCCATACATCAGGTCAGATTCCATTGACTGTGTAGCAGGGGTAGGAGGTAGAATTAGCACTGCCCCGCACCCTTCTGCACCGTGTTCTAGGGTCACCTACACAGTCTGTGTAAGTACACAATGGAGTTGCAAAAAAATATTGCTAAAAATCACATGATGTTAAGCCGGGCATGGTGGTGTGGTGTATGCCTATAATCCCAGCACTCAGGAGGCTGAGGCAGGAGGAGTACAAGTTTAAGGCCAACCTGAGCTACATAGTAAGACCCTGTCTCAAAAACAAAACAGCAAGAACAGAAAATGTGAAAAGTTTAGTCTTGTGGGGCTGCACATCTAGCTGTCCAGTCCCCAGGCAGCCTTGGACACCCTTGATCTATGGCGTATGATTCACTGTAGAAACAAGGAGAAACATCAAAATGATTGCAAAGAGGAACGGGTCTGGGAGTGGATTTTTGCCACACCTATCTTCCTCCCCCAACCTGACCACAAACCCAAAGAAAGAACAAAAAAAAAAAAAAAAAAAAAAAAAAGATGCTGAATGAGCACATGACATCAGAGAATTAAGGAAGTGGCACTTTCCCATAACTCTCTGAAGCCCAGCCCTGGACGTGATGTCGGGGACTGAAGATGACCCTGAGAGCCACAAGCGTGAGACCTCACTCCACAGCCTGGGATGCTGGTGGGCTGTCCTGCAGCAGCCTGACCCAGTTGGATCCTCTTGCCCGTGTGGACACTGATGTGGGAGGCCAGCGGGGGAGGGCTTAGGGGTCATGGAGGGGGCCTTGAGTCCTGCTGGGGAGAAGGCTGAGGGGTGTGAGGCAGGACCTTGACCCTGTGGGTGCTGCGGCACTGAGGAGGCTGTGGTCGCGGCCCCATGGAGCCAGAAGAGCCTCACAGCTGAATGAATGTGTGAGGAAAGAGGAGTGTACTGACCACCCCTGAGAGCCCACTGAGGCCACGTGCTTTTCCTGGGGCCAAATACACACGACTTGGTTGATAACTCAACTCCCAGAGGCCTCTGTAAGACAAGCCGCCAGGGGAAAGCTGTCAGGGTGAGAGCAGATGTTCTGGGTTTCCTTTCCAGGAGAGTGAGATCAGCAGCCCTCTGCTCTGGCCTCCCTATCCCCAACTCCATGCCCATCCTGGGGGGTCCTGGAGGGGCCCAGGCCCACAAAGCTGTGTTCCTCACTCCCCAGGCAGCAGGCCACCCCAGCTGCCACCATGGCCATCATGGGGCCCTTCCTGTTGCTGGGGAGCTGCAGCCAGGATATACAAAGAGAGAGGAAGGTGCAGGTTAGCAAGTGGTTGGTGGTCATGACCACCAGCCTGGATGTAGTCATGACTGAGACACCACCACAGGAACAAAGAACAAAGAAACTCCTGGGTAACAGGTTACTCATCAAAAGCATGATCGTATTTTCTTCTGAAAGAGTCAGGGACTTGAGGGTGGGGTCACCCTAACTTTTCCTTTAGGCCTGGCAGGTTAGAATAGGTAACTACAAGTGGAACAAAGCTTAACCTCTATTTGGTAACCTTAATTACAAATGTTAATCGTTTAGGGACCTATTAATCATTTAGGGGCAGTTCACAGACAAAGCTCACTAGCCCTCAATTGATCGTGCCCATCTCGGCCCCCTTTAAGCCTAGGGCACCACTGCACCCCACGCAAGAGTGACAGGAGTCAGCCTCAGGATGCCAGGGGCATCCAGTGCCAGCTCGCAGAGCAGAGCCTCACACGGCTGAGACTGCAGCAAGGCAAGACGGTCATCTCATGAAGCCCACATGGCCCCTCAAGCCACCCCCAAGCCTCAAGACTCCTCCCGGCCTGAGATAATGACCCACCATAGCCCAGCCCACCCAGCACCCTGACTGGTCTCTCCGTTCTTTTGTGATCAGTCTATCTCCTCTTTCTCTTCAGACCTCTGCCCCCTTCACTTTCTCAAACTGAAGCCTTTACCTATCTTCTACTTTCCTTTCTTAAGAGCCTGGCTTCATCTTTGTCAGAGCTGTGAGCCCCCTCCCTTATTTTGCTAAGGAAAATGTTTGCCTTTCATGCACACACTGCCACAGTTTCAATTTTCATTCTACTAAAGCAGCCTGTCATCAGCCAGAAAACCTTTCTGTCCCCCAGCTTCCCGCCCTCTTGCTGGACACCTTTGCTTGTCTCCTGCTTGGCAGAGAGTAGCCAGGACGACAAGCTGGACCCACAGGCTGCATGTGGTGTGGAGCAGGGCCCCCGGTGGGCTCAGGAAGGGGCTACTCCCATGGGGCCTGCTCCTGGCTCCTCTGGAGAGAGGGCCCTGGGGCTTTCCTGTGTCACAGCCATGGAGATGACCAAGGCACACACAGCAGATTCTTGCCAGGAAGAACCGAGTGGTTCTGCACCATTGTGCCTTCATCTTCAATCCCCTGGGTCCCTACTAACTCCCTCGAGGTTTGGGAAGCCACCTAAAAGGTGCCCTGCATTCTTCAGGTCCCTCTGAGCCCCTTTCCACATTCAGGTCCCCCACAGAGCCGGATCGCCCACAACGAGGTGCCACAGCACGCCCTCTGGATGAGGACAGCAGGGACAACGTGGTCCCCACAGCCTCAGGCTCCCAGATGTATTGGAGAAAGAGGTCCAGAGGCCACAGGATTCACAGGGCAGAGAACCCAGGCTTGGGCCCCCGGTACAGAGTAGCTTCTTGTTCTCTGGCCAACTCTAGCCCCAGGGAAAAGGAGGAGAAAACCAAAACCCCGAGAACCTGTGAAGTTCTCTGGCCTAGCACCTGAGAGTGGATACATGACCTTCACCATGCCAAACCTCAGCAGGAAATAGGTTCAGGCAGACAAAGGTGTTTTGCACATGGTAGGAGGAGGCCATGGCTGCATCAGGCTGCTGATCTTTCTCCTGTCCCCCACGCCTGTCCTTGGGCCCCCCAAGGATGTTAATGTGTGAGTCCACCTGTCTCTTCCGAGTCTCAGGTAGGTGTCTGGAACTTGGGGCAGGAGCCAGATAAGGGTTACCCACTGCAGGAAGGCCTCCTCCCCGCCCTATGACGACAGGCCAGGCACGACAGGCAGCAGGGAAGGCCAGAGCCCTGAGCAGCAGGCGTGGCCTCGCTCGTGGTTTTCTGATTATGGGAGGGGAACACACTCTTCACACTGCCCACCTCACGTTGCCCACCGCACACTGTGGGGGAGACCTAGGAGGTCAGTACACAAGTGCAGCACGAAGTGCTTAAAGCTGTCCTACGGCTCCTGCCCCACACAGGGGATGAACTGTATCACCCATAAGAACCCATACCTGGGAGAAGACCGTGGAAACCCCAGCCGCTGGCCCAGGAGCCCCATGAGAAAGCGGGTGCTGGTAGCTGGGGCCCTGAGAAGGCAGGAGGTGCCTGTCCCAGGACCTCCCTATCGCTGCCCCCACCCTGCTCCTTTCTCCTCCTCCCCACACATGGGCTGGCCTCACTCGGGCTGCTGCCTGTGCTGCGGGTCCAGGAGGCGGTGTGATGAGCTAAAGTGGTGAGTTCAAATCACCGTAAGTCCTCAGGAAGGTGAGCTGCCTCCTCCTCCAAGCACAGCCAAGCCCCTGGACTCTGCAGCTCACCACGCTTACCATTGAAGCTTCCAGAACCTTCAAAGGCTCTTCCAGGGGGAAGCAAGTGTTCACACTTTCCTTCCATGAGGGCAGGGCACAGGCCGCTGGTGACTAGGGGAAAACAGGGGGTTGCCTGCCATGAGGGAACTTGCCTGTCCTGTTTCTCTTGCTCTAGTTTCCTTAAAATGAACCCCACAAGGTGAAGGAATGAAATGAAAACCTAGAACAGTGAGTAAAATCAAGGCTTCTGATGTACCATATGTGCCTGCACATGCACGTGCACACACACGCACACGCACGCACACGCACACACACACACACACATTACACACCATGCACTGACAAGATTAAAAGATATTTATTCACAGTGTGGATGGGTAACAGAACCTGGGTGATTCTCTGGCACTTTAGAGACAAACTCACTTAAAAATGATGTCAGGTTGGCACATAGATCCTGGGCTTCCAGGCCTGTAGAACTGATACAAAGGTGAGATCTGATCCCTCCAGATATGATAGAAAGGAAGTGCTCTAACCCCCAACCTGTTAGATGACTGATTTGCTGAGTTTGTGGTCATCTCTAAAATCGAAGGATGAATTCTAGAAACAACAGAGGCTATGAGTAGGAAATATCTACTGAGAGAAAGCTTCTGTCTAAGGGCCCCGAGTGGCCAGCCCACGGACCCTGCTTCTCTGGGAAAGCTTTGGAGAGGACAACCACCAAGTGGGTACAATGTGGGTAACAGCTATGACCAGCCAATAAGATTGGAAGTTTAGCAGCTTAGGTAATACTGATCCAAAGGGGAAGCCGGTCATGGAGCAGGAGGGTGTGGAAAGGACAAAACCTCCTCAGGTAGGTTGATGGATAAGGGGGTCTTGGTCCTGCTGAGGTCATGGATGCCAGTCTAGACTTCACGATGCCAGGTGCTATCCCTTATCCCTTGGGAGCATGTGGGCCTGACCCTCGAGGCCTGGTCTCCAACTATGCGTCTATGGACACAGTTGCGGTGTGTTTTTACTTGTTGACCTGGCTCTCTGGAGGGCCTAGCCTGGCTGACTGCTTATATTTCTACCTAATTTAGCTGCCCATAATAGAACCATGATAAAATAAATTTCTGTTCTTTGTAAATGTAAAGAATAAAAGAGCTCTGGCACATGGCAGCCTGGGCTGCATAACAACACACTGTCTCAGAAAGAGAGAAAGAGAGAAAGAAAGAAAGAAAGAAAGAAAGAAAGAAAGAAAGAAAGAAAGAAAGAAAGAAAGAAAGAAAGAAAGAAAGAAAGAAAGAAAGAAATTTGAGGAAAAGTTCTAAAATTGAGTTCTACTAATGGTGACAAAACTCCATAAATTTTCTAAAAATTACTGAATTATATACTGAGCAAATTTTATAAGCTGTGTCAGCTAAGGTTTTACAAAGCAAATGTGAAGCTCATTTGTACTTGAGTCAAAGCCTTTTCACCCCACCCTCCCATCTGAGCCCACCTCCCTTGCTTCCCATTCCCTGTCCCCCACCCCAGCTGCCTGCCTCCTGCAGCTCCTGCGTCAGAAGCTAGCATGGCAGAGCTTTCTCTGTCTTCCTACAGTCAGAGGCCAGGGAAGGCTGTCAACACACCCACTGCCAAGGGGCTCTAAGTCCCAATAGATGGAAGAGGGCTCCATTTCTAAGGGACCCAGGCATTGAGGCCAACAGGTAGGTGTGTCACCCTGTAGGGCCAACGAGGTCACCAAAGAGGAAATGGAGACCCCAGCTTAACCCCACCACAGGGCAGGAGGTAGGTTTACTGACTTACATTTCCATGCCAGAGCATGGAAAGGTCCACTTGACAGAATGAAGGAAGTCCACACTCCCAGGAGAGAGTGCAGGCCTCTGGGAGAGGGGCGCACTATGGTCTGGGGTGGGGGCTGCAGGATCATGGGGTAATCTGGGATCTGGATTCTGAGTGTCTGCTGCTAGGATGCCTAATGGAGAGATCTGCTCCTCCCTGAGCGGTGCTGTTCCTGAAGGTCAGAAATCTGTCATGGGAAGAGAAGAAGGCTCAGTGAGGAAAGCATGAGCCCAATTTCATAGGTTTAAGAATTTTTGAGGGGTGCAGGGTGCATTTACTAGACGGGCAAAAGGCACTGCAATCTTGGGTAGCCTTTATTGTTTCCTGAAAGTACAAATTACAAATTTCCTTGTCTCCTTTCTACCTGTCTTGGTGTCCTCTAGCCCATCTCAGGTGCTGCAAGACCAACCAGGCAGGGCTGCACTCCAATGTGTCCAGCTCTGGCCCTCTGCTGCGCTGGCTCCTGACCTCCTGCCTGGCTCTGTCCTGGCCACTCCCTGCTTGTCTGTGCTCTGAGCCAAACTGTACGGGAGGGGCCCAGCCTCACCTTGGAGCAGACAAGTGATGGATGGTGCTTGGAAAGGTCCAACTCTTCTGGGCCTGACGCCCAGCGCTCTGGAAGGACAGATGCAAATCAAGTGGCGGGATCCGGCTCCAGAGGCCATGCAGACTGGCCCCAAAGAGAAATTGGAGGACAGGTGGAGGCCACAGGGGACAAGGGGTTTCAGACAGTGGACAGCGCTCAGGAGGGCCTGGGAGTATGGCAGTTGGCCGGCAATCCTCTAACTCAGGGAACCCCTCTCTAGTCCCTGACTGCCAGGACTCCCAGGGAAAGGCAGGGCCTCTAGGGAAGGACTCCCATGGCGACCGAGGCAGAGGCTGGGCCCCCCTGCTGGATTGGGCCCGACAAGTTGGTTCTGAAACTCAGTGAATGAATGAATGAGCTGATGGATAAATATAGCAGTGAAGGAATCGCTAGTTCCAGGTCTCATGCCCTAGCTTTGAATTTCCTGCCTGTGGGCTGAGTTACTAACCTGTCTCAGCCTCAGCTTTTCCACCTGCAGATGGGACCGATACTTGGACCACTCCATAGCATCCGTGAAGGTTTGGGGATGTTGTTATTTCCATGGCCTTGATTATGTCCTGACCTAGACTATCCTCAGGGAAGTGCCCTGGGGCTGCTGAGGGCCTCGCCTATCCAAAGTTGTGCTTCCATGGGGCCCTCCTCCTTCTCCTCCTAGAACCTCATCTTTCTTTTTTTAAATTTATTTTTTATTTTATTGAAGTACAAATATCAATCAGACAGTTTTAAGACACCTCAACAAGACAGATTTGATAACTTAATACACTGCAAACTGTTTTCATAATGTTTTGGTATCGTACAAGGTGCATACATGATATTATACTTACAGATATTATTTTAGCAGATATCTCTTATCAGTGAATTAAGAGTGTAACTGTTTACTTATCTTATTTTTTATACCTGAATTATATCAAAAATTCAATAATTATTTTCCTAGTGGATGACCATAGTACTAGAAGCCCACATAATATCCTGTCCATAGAACCCCATCTTTCAAGAGGCCTTCCTTCCCTTCCCCTCGTTAGCACATCTTCTCTGGGGACACTACCTGCCTCACACTTGGAAGGGCAGTCCCAAACCAGGGATAGGTCTGCCCACCCTTGGGGGACTGCTCTCCCAGGGAATTGAAACACTGTCATACCTACTGCCTCCACCAGATGGCACTACATGCCAGACCCTGTTTATTTGTTTAGCAAATGAATGGTGGCCTGTGTTGCCAGGCACTGGACCCAAACATGGGTACAGAGATAAAAATATGACAGTTCCTCCTTTCTAGATTTCATGGCTAAGAAGGAACCACATAAATAAACAGAGGAAAACAAAGGATTCCCTTCTACCCTACACCTTGCCCTCCACAATCCACTCAAAAAAGTGGAAGGGTGACCCCCTTTCTTCCCAGACTGCCCCAGGTGGCCCTTATAGGACCATGAGGTCAGGTGGGGACAGGATTCAGTCCATTCAAATCCCCATACCTATAGCCTACTCTGGATCACCTGGAACAGCTGGACAAGGAGCTCTAGGCCTCCTCAGACCTCCGGGCCTCAGGATCTTCTCCAGCTACAGACTGGAAATCTGCCATTGCAACGGCCCTTCCTCAAGATTCCTACAATCAGACAATTTGAGAGACTTTCCCGTAGTTATGGGACTCCCTGGCACTGTATGGGTGCTCAGTAGTGTGTGTGGGGGGAGCACAAGTAGAGGGGGGAGAAGACACACTGGTCAGTGTGGGGCATAGCACTGTGGAACCGTGCCACTTGGTGGCAGAGGGTCTAAGGGGCCTCTGACACCCCCTATGCGCTGGGGAGGGAGACCAGCAGCTCTCCCTCTACCCAAAGTCTGCATCCCTCTTGGCTTCCTGGAGGCTGGGGCATCTGGGTGAGGCCCCTCTGCAGGAGGAGAGCCAGGGTTCAAGTGGAGGGCTCAGGGTGACCATCACTGACTCTGCTATTTCTCTAATCACAATCTTCGATTGTGTCCGGACTGGACAAGCAGTGAACAGACAGCAGAGGGCTGTGGCCACCTGGACTCTTTGGAAGCTGTATTAAGGGAAGCTTGAGGGCAGCTCTCCGAAGCAGAGCAGGATTATACATTTAAGCCCACCCTGGGCAATGAATGTAAGGACTTAGTGAGGCTACTTTTCTAAAAAAGTAAATAAATAAATAAATAAATAAAGAGCTGGAGTATAGCTCAGTGCAAGGGCTCTGGCTTCAATCACCAGCTTCATAAGAAATAAATAGGCTGAGGAGGCAGGTACAGTAGGGGGAAAGGAGTCTGAGGCCGGAATCTCAGCGAGAGACGTGGCTGGGGCTCGAGGTCCTTTCTAGCCATTGATGAGGTTGTGACAGGCAGCATCCCTGACTAGGTGACTGGGAGGAGGACAGGGCTGCAAGATGGGTCACCCCATGAAACAGAGACTTCTCATGGAAGAGAGGGGAAAGTGGAGGTAAAGAGGTTACTCCAAAGGAAAGATTTCAGGGAAATCTTTTCCAGGTCTGGGGGTCAGGAGGTTCACACACAAATAGAAGACCCTTAAGCAGATAGTGGTCAACTCGTAACACCCAGAGTTACAAGCCAGCACGGTGCTGGGTGTGGGAGGCTTCACCTCCGGATCGTTGCAGGCAGTGTAGGAAGCAGAACTGGAGAAGCAGTGGGGAGGTCGTCGGGGAACTGGTAGGAACTTCTGGAAGGTGTCAGGGAGCTGCTGGTTCTCGTAGGCTCTTCTGCTGAAAGGCCTGGTCGTGCGGGCTTTTCTCATGGACTTGGCTGTTCTTATTGGAGGCAGGACTCAAGACCTCACTGTCACCAAGAATGGCTAAGGCTCATTTTGAGGGAGCTCTGGTCCTCACTTCCTGGCTCCAGAGGGGAAAGACGATAGACAGCTCAGCTCAGCCTCCCGGAGAAGTCTGTCATGTTGGCTTTCCTGATGGGAACTCCGCTTTCCTCACTGCTGGAAGAGCTAGGGACCTTGCTGTTGCTGAGGATGGCTGGGGTAGTTTAGGGGGAGCTCTGCTGCTTGCTTGCCTTGAGCATTACTTCCTGGCTCCAGAGCAGGTCCCTCAGCCTGCGGCCCAGACCCATCATCTTGCCAGGACAGGCTTTCCGGCTTTCACCATTAACTTTTGGGCCATCCCAGCACACATCAGTAAACAGGGCCTGATGGACATTGTTGCGGGCTCTAGATCTCCATTTGGATTGGTGAGAAGCACTGTTATGAGCTCTAACAGGACATTACTCTGGGATCCAGGCCCCAGCTGGAGTCTTTGGTCTTTTGTGTGTGGACAGATTTCTGCACTCTTCTTTGGGTGATTCATTATAAAATAATCTTATAAAATGTGCCCTGTATTGTACTGTTCCCTTTGCAAAACCCTAAACTATGACAGCCTCCAACAGCTGAATGGGAAGGATAGACAGTTCTTCCAAAAGTCCTGCCTCTATCCCCTGACTCTCCAGTCCCTCTTGGCCATGGGGAAGTCCTGTGTGTCCTTCAACACTGTGATCCAAGGGTGGCTGGACCCCTTTCCCATGGGACAAGGTGAGGACTGCTGAGTCAGGATGGCCCCTTGACAACTCACTGTCCTAGCACCTCGCACCCTGTGACCAGGGATGGCGACTCTCTTCTGTTGTGGTGAAGGTGAGTTCCCATTATGATCATTATCAACCACACATGATGGCTTGGAGGGCTCGCTCTCCCTCATGGCCCCCAGCTGGAACAGGGAACTGAGTGCATGCATTCAGGTGTCACCTGCAGCTCCTGTTGCCACTCTGCCACCTGCCCCAGAGGTCCTGGATTACAGCTGGCCCTGCTCACCGGTGGCAAGTGGCCAGCAATGACAGGTGGCAAGATGTCCTGGCCTGTATGGCTTTTCCAGGCAGTAACATTGAGGCCACTGTGACATCCAGCAGGGACTTCCTTCCCTCACTGGGATGCTGAGGGCAATTTTCTCTCCCTCTCTGTTCTTCTACTGAGACGCGAAAGACAAGGAAGTACATATTCTAAACACAGACTCCTGGGAGCTTGCTCACCCCTAGGCCCTCCCCAAACAAAATCTCCAGCCCGAACCTAGGAAGCGGCACACGGAGCTCAAGGTCCTCAGTTTATGGATAACACGTGATCTTCTTTGCTTGCTATTCCAATCCTGGAGAAGGACAAACACCAAAACGATGGAGACAAAGTGCAACGTTGCACTCAGTCCCAGCGCAACGTCCCAGCGCAACGTCCCGGCGCTGGAGAGAACTAAAGGCCCGAGGGTGCTCGCAACCCAACACTGTCCGCCTCCTCAGAGCCCACTTCCGTGCAGCCTCGTCCCAGGCATGGCCTCTTCCTAGCACCTGCCCTGTTCCTCATTGTCCCCAGGAAGAGTCCTGGAGCGGATCCTCCCTCCCGGCCCTCAGGAGCCGGCACTGCCCACACCTGCAGGTGGACTTCCTGCCTCCGGCAGCGACATGGCAAATGGCTCTGCGTCAGCCTCAGTCTATGTTAGGCAGCCCCGGGGTCTTGCTCTCCAGGCCCCTTGAGGATGTCCCTTCCAAGGACCACGTGCTTCCCTCTTGTCCCACATCCCAACCCTCCCATCGCCCTGGTCTCTCCCAAGCCACCAACAAGGTCCCTGAGAAGCGAGCCGTCCTTCCCAGCACAGGTAAGCAGACACAGGCACGAGCGGGTGGCTGCCCGAGGACCTGAGAGCACATCAGCACCTGCTGTGTGGGAGAGCAGCTGTGGACTCCACACCTGGCTGGAATAGTGACTTCAGATACAGAGCTCTGCACCTGAGGAGGGCTGCTGTGAGCCACACAGCTGGAGCACTAGCAGAGAGGCCAGGGTGGGGACTGACGCCATTGGAATGACAGCAGGTGGCAGCCTTTAATGAATATTGATGAAGAACTGATGAATGAACGAATGAGTGAATGAATGAATGAGGCAAATGTTACTCCCCCGTGTGCTGTTGTCTTTCCTGCAGGATGCAGCATAATGACGCGCTAGGCACAGAGGGGTGCAAATGGCACAGACACATCAGTCTATTGCAGGAACGGGATCTGAACTAGGTCATCTCCAAACCAAGTTGCCTAGCAAGGCTGAGCAGGGTCGGGGTCCCCTGCCAGAGACATTATGAGCACAGCTGGTTACCAGACCTCTGCCCTCAGCCTCCTCCAAAACCCTCCAGGGGGTGGGGGTGGGGTAACAAACCAGAAACACGGGGCAGGGTGGCAGCTGGTGATCCTGGTTGATCATGGGAGAGAAGGAGAGGTGTCACCAACCATCCCTGCTCCTTTGGCCTTTGCAAAGGGTGGAACAAGGACAAAGGCTAACACTGCACACCCACAGGCTCCTTTTCATCTTTAAAAAAATATTAATTTTTAAAAATATGTAATTTAGGGCCAGGGAGATAGATCAGTGGCATTAAGTGACTGCCTGGCAAGAGCAAGGTCCTGAGTTCAATCCCCAGTACCAAAACCAACCAAACAAAAAAGGTAATTTTGGTGATACTGATATGTTAAGCATGTTAAGTATGCACTAGGTGCTGGGCTCAATCCCCAGCACAACATAAGTAAGTAAATAAATAAATAAATATTACAGCTGTAATCCTGGCAGCTCAGGATTTCGAGGCAGCATTATAAATTAGAGCCCAGACTGGGTGATTTCTGAGTTTGTCTCAAAATCAGAAATCAAAAAGGGCCTGAGCATGTGGCTCCATGCAACGGCTCAGAGTTACCAGACCAAACTTCAGTATTGCAAAGCTAATTAATTAATTAGCTGGTGGTCCACACCTATAATCTAGCACTCAGGAGGCTGAGGCAAGAGGATCACCATGAATTTGAAGCCAGGTTGGACCACATGGGTAGTTCAAGACCAGCCTAAATCACATAACAAGACCCTGTCTCAAAAGCAAAGCAAAACAAAAAATAATTAACTAATGAGGATGTGTGTTAGTTTCATAAAGAAGGAAAGAAGCTGGGTCTGGTGGGGCATGTGCATAATTCCAGCTCACTGGGAAGCTGAGGCAAAGAAATAGGCAATTTCAAGCCCAGCGTGGACAATTTAATGACCCATAAAGACCCTGTCTCAAAACAGAAGAGCTGGAAACGTGGTTCAATAGAAAGGCCTTGGATTCGATTCCCAATGCTGGGTAAAAATACATGCATACAGGCAGGAAAGGAAAGAGGGAAAGAGAAAGAGGGCACAGGAGAGAGAGGAATAGATCCTCTTGCCCCTCACCTACCTGATACCCAGTGCCCTTTAACTTGTGGTGCATGTGTTCTGTTTCCTGGCAGAGTTCCCTTATGTAAATACAGGCAAATGTCAATATACCAGGACAGGGGAAAATATTAAAATCATGCCTTGGAGTGTGGGGCTGCGTCTCCTCAAATTTCTACTCTGCATGTGGGAGTAGTACCAGCAGCACCTGCCCCACCCTACCTCTGCTCCAGCTGGCTCTGCTGAACACCCCAGAAGGACCTGTTGCAGACATTGAAGGGGTTCCCCTCCAGCTGTGTATCTTCCCCAACATGTGTGCATGTGTGCGTGCATGCATGTGTGTGTGTGTGTGTGTGTGTGTGTGTGTAAAACGTGGCCCTATCTTTGACTCCCTGACGGAAAAAGGACATAGACTGAGTCCTGAAATGTCTTGTCTGCCCCTGCACATGTGACCTGCTGCTGGGCCGCTGCTGCCTGGGGAGCTCACTGTGAGTCTTGCTGGTGCCCCACATGCCTGACATAGGGACAGGAAACAGCCCGTGGCTCCAGCATACTGTCTCGGAGTCCACCTCAGGCAGAAGCTGGGAAGGTGATTGCACAGAGAAGCACACAGGTTGTATGATGCCAGTTGTTGTGGCCGAGGTTACAGTCTCCAGGTGACTCAAGGTGGCCATCAACCAGCAGAAAGAAGAGGGACTCTTGGTGTCAGACTTCAGGCTGTTCTGTGTGACTGGCTCATGTGCTTACCATAACCCCCTAGGAGACTGGAACACAGCCCAAGTGAGTTTGCCTCCAGGGGATATTTGCCACTTCTAGAGATATCTGTGGTCCTTACACCCCAAGGTGGTGGTGCTCCTCAGAAGCCAGGGATGCCACTAACATCCTACAGTGCACAGCCCCAGCCCCAGTCAATAACCCCCCAAAGGTTGGTGTCCCGGGTTCAGATCAGGTGGCACCACTGGGATAGGGCAAGGTCAGGAGCAATGGCAGTCCCTGGGAGCCTAAAGACAGAAGTCTTGAGGGTGGGAGTGCTTCACCACCACCAGCCTGGGCAGGGAAGGGCTAGCTGGCCCAGGGATCTGGTGGCAGGGCTGGGGCCTAATGCTAGCCAACAGTCTTGGGAGCTCAGGAGCCAGAGTCCCCAGGGCGTGCATGAGGGAGTGGGGGATTCTGGAGCCCGATGCTCTCTGCCCACCCCATACCCAGCTGTCTGGCCACCCCATAAAACCTTCCCAGGGGCTACTGATGCTGTCAGAGGGTGTGGGGAGATACCGCATCCTTGCAGCCAAACAGGAGGCTCCCCTTCTCCATGGATGAGCTGGTGAGCTGGGCAAGCAGCCATCCAGCCATCCACCCTCACCCCCAGGATCCAGCCCCGCACAGCCCCTCCTCCTGAGAAGGCTGGAGAAAATCTGCAGCCCTACCCTGAGGATGGGGTTTCCTCCTTAATCCAGCTTGGGTGGAGCTAGGCACAGGCACACAGAGCCTGAGATTGTCCAGTTGGGCATGGAGGTACAGTCTCAAAATGCCCAACCACCAACACTGCCTGCACCTAGATCCCTTGGTCCGACCTGGCAGAAGGGCAGGGCCAGAGCTCACCTGCTGCTGTGTCTCCAGGTGAGGTGCTCAAGGGACACTTGAAGGCCCCAGCTCTTCAGTCTGGCTTCCTAGGCTTCCTGTGTGCCTGGGCCGTGCTCCAACCACATTTAGAAGCAGTTCTTTCTCTTGCTGGTCAGGACGCTGCCACAGTCTGCCCCTCTCCCTAACACTCCCTTCTGATACTGAAACTTGGCATCCCACCCACCTCAGAGGAGAAGGAAGATGTGGCACCTCCAGGGCCAGCTAACCTGGAGGCCTGGCCCTCAGGCCAGCTGGCCTGGGAAGGACACATTGGACCAGACGGCCTGAATGCGCTGCCTTGGCCCTGACCTCATGGCTGTTACCTTTGGCCAGAACGCCAAGAAGGAACTCAAGGTGTTGGCTCATTCCATCTTCAAGATGAGGAGACAAGGTTAAGGGCACTGTCCAAGGTCATAGAGCTAGTAAGCGCCAGCATCTCAGTGCTGCCTGAGCCCCGTGTCATGTTCTATCTACTGCCACCTGCTCCAAGCACAACTGGGTCCCTGGTCCCACCTTCTCCACCTTCTGCACCACCACCACCTCAGCCCATTAGCAGCAATCCTTTCTCCAGGAGGATGAGGTCAGAGCCACACCCGGGGCCCAATGAGAATGAGGTCAGACGCTACCAGGCTGGCGCAGATGCTGAATAATTCATGTGGCTTCTGTGGGTGGGGGCTGCAGCTTCCTGGAGGGCCCAGTGTGGAGACAGACAGGAAGCAAAGTCTGATCACCGGCACCTGTGCCTGACCTGGCCGTCCTCAGGGGGGCAGAGAAAGCATTAGCCTTGATGAGAGCAGATGCAGGGGCTGACGGACCCCCTTGGAGCTGCGTCCCCATGGATGAGGCCCTTCCGCTGTCTATTTCTTGTTCTCTGCTACGGTCTGTGAGGTGCTGGGAAATGAGAGTGGAGAAAGGCCGGGTGAGCTGGGAAGCTGAGTGTGGCGCTTGGCAGGTCCTCCCCGCCTGGGTACCTTTCTAAGCAGTGTTTCACCCATTCTGCTGTCTCAGTTGCTTCCGGAGCCAGGCCAGATGGCAGCAGGATTCCCATCAGGGTGTCCCCTCTCCTGCCTGTTCCTCTCACACCCTGTGTGGGGTCACCAGGGGTGAGATCTCAGTGTCTTTTGGAGACCAGTTTTTCTGCCCTTAGAAAAGTCCCTAACCCTACATAAGGAGGGTTTGTGGAATTAAATCACCTTGCTTGCTGTGGGTCTGGGGTGGAAGAAACAAATACAGAGGCACACTCACATCCGAGAATCCCTCAAGAAAACATGCAGAAATGTGGTGGCAGTGGCTGCTCACAAATGGAGGATGGTCATTTCATTCCTTGCAGTTATGTAGTTGAAAGGCCCTTGCTTCCAGCCACAGGGTCTGACATGGCAGGGGTGACATTTACCAGGGTGCTGGTCTGGGGTTGGTGACCATGCAGGGAATGGCCTGCTCTAACTCTTTCCTATTCCAGGTTTGTGTACAATACAAAGCACGTCTCTCTTCCTAAAGCACAGCTATTGCCAGGTGTGGTGGTTTATACCTATTATTCTCAACACTCTGGGAGGCTGAGGCAGGAAGATTGCTGGAGTTCAAGGCCAGCCTGAACTACATAATGAAACTCCCATTTCAAAACAAAACAAAACTGCACTACACTAACATTCATCTATATTCCCCACTCAACCCAGGACTGGGGGATGCAAGACCACCGGGCACTCTGGAATCTGGGCCCACCTGCACCTTTTGGAGCTTGTCCTTTTGGACTATCACCAGTAGCCCCCAAAGGACTCAGGCTACAAGCACACCCAGGTCTGCAGCAGGCTTTATCCATGGCCACCTGACGCCACCAGGGACTCTGGAAGTACAGGCTCACACCTTTGCTCACTCTACATAAGAACAGTCTGAGATGCTGGGAGCTGTATCTTTCTTTCAGAGAACAGGTCACCCTATTTTTCAAACTAAGCAACCATATAGAATGGAGGGAGAGGGCAGTGTCATAGCTAAGGTCCCACCCTGTTCTGTGGGAACTGTTCACACAGTTTAGCTCTGCAAAATTCCTCCCATGGCAAAGGCACAGGGACTGTCCACAGGGTGCGGCCTCTAAGAGCTGCTTGTCCCCGCTTCCCTCTGCACCTGGACACAATGCTGGGCTGAGGGCTGAGCTCCCAGGCACCCCCACAAAACCCCTCTTGGATTAGCCAGCTTGGTTTGGTACCCAGGGACAGGGCAAAGGGAAGAGGATGCCGTGCAGACCCGAGTCCCATGGGTCTAGAGCTGTGCGCGTCCCTGTCCTTGCTGCCAGCATCATGGCCCCTCTTCCCTGGCTGCCAACAGGACCTACCAGTGACGAAGGTAGCACTGGCACGTCCGGATGCCTTGGGGATCTCCGCTGCCCAAAGTGAGGTAGGAACTTTAGACACCTGCCAATAGAACTGGCACAATCTTCGGGATGGACCCCACTTCTCAAGGGGGCTTCCAAATACCGGAGGAGTTTCAGTCACAGGAGAGACCTAGACTCCAGGACCCTTAATTGATTCCTGAGAAAACAGCCCCGATCCCCACCCTGTGTCTCCTAAGGACCTAACCAGATGTCCAGGTGGCCACAGAAGGTACCCACCGCTCCCCAGAAGCTGAGGTCCAGACACTTCTGCACCTCCACCTGTCCCAGGAGCCACTTTCTCAGCTGGCTGAGAAGGGCAACGATACCAGCCAAAAGAACTAAGCCGCACAAATGATGCTGAGCCCCACATTTTAGCTTAGGCTACTCCCCAACTCTTCTGTGGGGTGCCCCAAGAGATGTCTCAGTATGACAGCTTCCCTGCTTTAGATCAGTGTGACAATCCCTGTTCCAGCTGGTGAGGGGGCGGAGAGCACAGACAGGGCTGACCCTGGCTCCGTGGTGGGCCTGGGTCACTGAAGGTGGAGAAGCCTTGGTCAGAGGCAGTGGCTTGGACCCAGGACACAGGCCAGAAGAGAAGCAGTGCCTGGTCAGCCAGCTCAGTGGCCTTCCACAGTCCAGGTGGTGGCAGATGGTCCTGAGAAGGGTAAGGTATGACTCTTGCCGTGGCTTGGCTGCAAAGCCTCACACAGGAGATCCACCCAAGTGCAGAGTAGGATGAGCGGATGCCAGGCACCAGGACAGCCAGGCTGGAAAGGTCCGGGGTCAAGACAGGCAGGGGAGGCCTGCTGTTTACCACAGGGTGGGCGTCTAGAGATAGCGTGGGACACAGGAGCTGTGATGGGAGGAGGGGAACTAGGCGTCTCACAGCCGCAGTGGCTGGGCTGGGCAGAAAAGTGGCCCTAAGAGGGCGGGTGACATGCCTCAGGCCCAGCCTGGTCCCTCCCAGCTCGTGACAAGGGCAGGAAAGGTGCTGGGCTCTGCATAATGTGTGGTCCAGGGAAGAAGGCGTCTACCATCTCGTTTTATTTTGCGGGGACTGAGCCTAAAGTAACCAGAAAGAATAAGAGTCAAGGGGCGGGGCCCTACTGCTCCCGGCCCAAGCCCTGGTTTTTACTAAAAAAAGTAAATAAATGTTTCAATTCCCAGGGCCTGGTACAATCTGAATATAGAAGCACAAGTTTGGGAGAAGTTTTATTTTTCTCCTGGCCACCTTTTCTCTTCCTCTCAAGGAAAACATTTTTCTATAACCAGTGTCAGAAAATAGCTTCTGACTCGTTGGAAAGAACCTCGAAAATCCCAGAGTCCCTGTCCAAGAGGCAGGACACTGCTGTCTCATGCTCAGGGCCAGCAGCGCTGTTCACAGCCCAGGCCACTGGGACCCACAGGCAGCCCCCAGGAGGACCACAGAGAAAGGGTGCGGGCCAGCCTTGCTGTGGCCACTTGGAGGCGGAGCGGCCTTGCTTACCTCCACAGTCCTGGGGGAAGGTGAGCTAGATGTGCCTCGGGTTCTATTTTACCCTCAAGTGATACCATTTTGGGGTTTTAGTTCTGGCTCTGGAGCAGAAATCTAATCCCCCTTCCCATCTTTGGTTAAGATTTAACTAAACTTTTGCTGACTGTGAAGCACAAAGCAAAAGGACGTGTCACTTCCTGACCGCGCAGTACCTGGCCAGGCCCTTTTTACCTGAACACCACACCTGGGGCCCTGAGCCGTTCCACCCACGTACCACACAGCAAGACCTCACAGCATGGAGCAGCGGGGTTCTCCACCTGCCCCTGAAGGGCTCCTTCCTCTCTCTTCCTCCGCCTACCGGAGCTGAGATCAGCTGGCCCAGCCCCTGAAAACCACTTCTGGGTCTACCTGCCCTGCTATCTGTCTCCATATACAGCCAGTGATGGGGTCCCCAAGTTAAGTCGCTTGGGTCACAGGAGCCCAGATGCAGGGTCGTACGTATCCTAGGCATCAGTGAAGCCTGAGATGTTCCCACTGCATTCAACGTGGAAGGAGGGTCCATCCACTCAGATTCCTGCTCGGGGGAGGCGTGGGATCTTTTTCTTTTTTTTCCTCTTGCAATACGGGTGATAGAACCTAGGGCCTTTACCCTGTGCTACACCCCCAAAGGTGTTTCGTTTCTCGAATAGGTTCTTGCTATGGTGCTAAGTTGCCCAGGCTGGGATCCCAGCGAATGAACATCCCGCCTCAGCCTCCAGAATGCTGGGGTTACGGACACGCCACGTTACAGCTAGGGTGCACAGACTCCTTAACTACGGGTGGACACTCCAGCAGCAGCTTGCACCGTGAGAGGTGCAGAGAGGGAGATTCTCACCTACCTTGGGGGAAGACAGCCAGGGCCATGTGAAATGAAGGCCCCTTCAGAAACCATGAACCCAGAGCACGAGTTAATAAAGCAGAAACATGTTTATTAGGCCCCCTTGTTCCTCGCAAGGGAGCAAAACCCAGGCCAGAAGCACCTGCTCAGAGACAGACCCTGGGGGTGCAGGTATCTCTGGAGGATGTAGGCACGGACCGGCCACCACCCCAAGAACACTATTTGGCTGGAGCCATACTGCTGGAGTGGCCCTGGCTTCAGGCAGCTGGGCTGGCTCACAGACTGAACAAACACTGAGTGGGTGGGGCCTCCAGGACCCCCACCACAGCCTTGGTGGGCAGGAAGACCTTGGAAGCGCTGAGGCACAAGCTGTCCCCGCCAGCGAGGGGAAGGATGTTCCCGGAGTTGCTTGCTCGCCCAGGCGATGTCCCCAGGACCCTCCCCAAATCCACCCGCCTCCTGTTGGCACGGCCGTGGCCTCAGTCCCACACATAAGGGTTTCTAAAGACCTGAGAGTTCTTGCTGTCTTTGTATGGCGTGGCCGCCTGGTGGCTCTGGACTATGTACATGTCCTCAGCACGCAGGGTCGAGTTGGCACTGCCCATCACCTGGCTGTTGGCGGTGGCCCGTGGGAGGATGACGTCGTAAGCGCCCTCAGACTGGAAGGAAGAACAGGCGGCCTCACAGCCAGGGGGACCGGTGGCCAGGCTCCACCAGGACGACGCGCAAACACTCTGCTTCCTGCAGGCTTCTGCCTGCCAGCTCCCCCTTCCTGTCCCCTGTCCCTACTCCCGCCCCCACTGCCAGCCTGGGGTGGTTCACTCTACCCCTAGAACCTGAGGGCAGACTGGTGCCCCTAACTCTGCCTCCAGGCCCAGGATAAAGCTACATAGGAGATTTTTAGAGCAGGGTCCTCTCTCCCAGACCTTCAGGGAAAGCTCAAGGCCAAGGGAGGGGGACCTGCACTGGTGCTGAGTGGCTATTACCGGCTCGTGCTACTCCTAAGTGAACCTTACCCTAGAGTCCCTGAATGTCACTATAATACCAGACACCCTTCTATGTGGGACATCCAGGATATCACCACACGGCCCCGTCTAGGAATCTGGGCTGGCCATCTAGATTCAGAGACCAAAACCTCAAAGGATCCAGAGCTTGGCTGGGTAGGGAAGAAGGGAAGGAGGGCCACCTGGAAGGAAGGTGACCTCCTGGCCTCCCCTGCCACCTTACCCTGATAGAAAAGAGTACCACCAAACCTCTGGCTCCGGGGCCTCAACCCAGCCTTGGCCTAAGCCTCCCACCTGCTTGCAGTCTCCTACTTCCTACTGCCCAGGGAATATCTGAGTCAGTGGTCTCAAACCTGGACCAGGGAGGCTATTGGTTAGGCCATGCCCCTCAGAGCTGGGCCCCACTGTGGGAGGGAAGTAGGTAAATGTTTAACAACTGGGGTGGGGAGGAAGGAGCCTGAGGTTCTCTGTTTGTAGCTCTGCTGAAGGAGTTACACCCACCGTGCAGGGACCCAACCTACCCAAGTGATATCAAAAATGCCAACAGGTACCAACCCTCCTGCCCAGCTCTGGTCCCACCCAACCTACATTTGCAGCAAGGTCACAGGTGATATTAACTCTGGTGGTCTGAAGATAAGGAAAAAGTATGCCAGCTGGTCCAGATCCTCCTCAAGACACCATGAGAGGGAGGGAGATAGAATGGAGGGAGGGAGGGAGGGAAGTGGGGGGAGGTGGGAGGGAAGTAAGGGGGGGCAGGGCATGGCTGGCTCCTATGTGCCCACCATAGCTGCTGGCAGCGGCCTGGCTGCAGGTTCAGGCTCAGGGAGAGGGGAAAGAGCCAGGGTTGGAAGTCTCAGACACCAGAGCCACCCCCGCCCCTTCCAGGGTCACAGCCCGAGGAGGGCAGGGGATGAGAACTGCACCCTGCTGACCTCCGGGCTTCCTGTTCCCAGCATTCTGCCAAAGCAGGTCGCTGACCTCCCTCACAGCCACTGCCAGCCGCCAGCCGGGAGGAGAAACATATAGGGAGTGGGAAGCTCACCCAGGGCCTTCCTGTCCCCACCCCCCACTCCTAGGCTAAAAGCATCTGGCTTCCAGAGCCCTGGGGAGGTATAAGGTCGAGACTAGCTTCGGGCTGGCAGGGGGAAGGGATTCCTATCCCCTCCTGAGACAGCTGCATAGAAAACATAATACCTTCCCAGGCCAGCTACAGTTGGCCCCTGTCACTTTGAGGAGCCCTGAGCAGGAAGATTCTCCGTCCCTCTCCATCTGGCCACTCCCCCTGGCCACTCCCCGTGGGCTGTGTGTGATGCCCAAGGCACTGCTGCAGAGTAGGCATGTGCAGGGCTACATCAAGCCAGGAAAAGGGCAGCAAGAAGTAGAGTCCCTGGCATACACCCTGCGTGAGGACCAGCCTCGGGCTCTCCTCTCCACAGCCGGCAGGTCACAGAACCCCAGAAGCCCACTCACCGGGCCTTTGTGCATCAGGGCCATCTCGGTGGGCTGGTATACGCTGGTCAGCAGCTGCCCGTTGTAGCCGCTGTAAGGTGACACGGGCCTTTTAGCTGTGAAAAAGGACAGGCACAGTTTGAGGACTTTGGACTCTCAGCCCCCCTCTATCATCTCCCAGAACCCTTGTAGCCCTGTCCTGGGGGAAGTGGGGGAGTGGGGACCACAGCAGCCATGGTGGAGCGCCTGACTTGGAGGTGAGGCTGGGGTGGGATGGAGAGGGGACAAGCCCAGTGCCCTTTGTACAGATGCACAGATCTCAACATCGCTTGGTTCCTTGCAGTGTAAGATGCCTGCCCCCCAACCATAGCTCAGAAGAATGCTCAGTCAGCAGCCTTCATATTCCCCACAAGTTCTCAGGGCCAGATGCCAACAGGGGCCCTCGCCTGCCTTCCAGGATGGCCAGTCCCTGGCTCCAACTTCTACCACTACAGCTGCCAGGGGAAACACAGCTGAGTTCCTCAGCTCAAGAACTTCCTTGTCCTCACAGAGCAGGGCCAGCTGCCTCGGCCCCTCCATACGAGCCCAGGTCCTGGCCAGAGGAACATGACAGTGCCTTCCCAGGACCCAGGCAAGGCTTCAAAACCATCTGAGCTTTAAGAATACTTTTCTGTGCCTGGGGGTGCTGCTTTCCCACTGACCAGCCCTGGGGCCCAGGAGGGAGTACAGTGGCAGTACAGTGCTGTCCCCTCCTGCAAGGCTGAGGGACCACTGCCCAGGGAGGGCTTCTTGGTGCTGGGCCCGTTCATTTAGACAGGGGAGAGAGAGAACTCATAGCCTAGAATCCTTTACCACCTGAAGAGAATAGCTGAGAACTCTCTAGCTGGACCTACAAGCCTCAGGGAAGAGGTCGGTGGCAGGGAGCAGGGCGACTTGTTCCCAGCCTCCTCTCTCCTCCTGGCTTCCTCTGCAGCCCCTGCACACTTGGTGACCCACTCTGTGTGAGTGCTACAGGTCCCCCAGGATGGGCGTGGCAGTCAGCCCTGAGGGTGGGTCACAGACCAAGTGCCCAGCAGGACAAGGGTCACTGTTTTTTTTTCTTCTTAAAGCACAGATGATGAGGCTCTCACAGTGCAAACAGAAGAGATAAGGATTTCTCTAACCCTCCCCCCCAACTTCCCAGCAGGGGCCCCAGAGTCAGGAGCACAGGGTAAACAAGGAACTAAAGCCCTCACACTCCTTAAATGGCAGCAGCAGCCAGGGATGGGGTAGTTTCCGGGGGGCCATGTAAGGAGAGGCTGCAGCCAGGTGAAAAACACATAAAACAACAAGAGCTTAGCACGGGGCCTGACACACAGCAAGGGATCGATAAATGCTAACGATCCTATGCAGCTCCAGGATAGCTGTCACGGTTTAGATCTAAAAAAGCTTTACATCCCTTTGGAAACTGATCAAATGATCATTTTTGTTTGTTTGAGGCAGGGTCTTCCTATGCAGTCCAGGCCGTCCTTGAACTCACTAGGCAGTACAGCGACCCTCCTACCTCAGACTCCCGAGCTGTGGGTCTGCAGGTGTGCACCACCACACCCTGCTAATTGAATTAATGAAGGTGTTACAGTTTACTTGCTGCATGGTCTTGCCTCTGCTGGGCAAGCATTCTACCTCTGAGCCCCACCAGCAGCCCCTGAGTTTAGGAACCTTAAATCAGGGAACTTCAAGAGCCATCCATATCGCCCCAATGACAAGCTCGCTGCTCCGCAGCAGGTGCGTGGCCCAAAGCAAGAAGACCCAAGAACATCTCTAAACCCACCTGAGGCTGGCTCATCCATTGAAAATGCCTTGTTCTCCACAAACATGCTCTGGCCCGTCTGTTCTTTCAAGATGGTCTCGTAACCCACTCCTCGGGTGGGGTATATGTCTCCCTGGTAGCTCTGCTCTGGGCTGGCCTTGGTCACCTGGGAGACCTCAGGGATGACGTAGAAGAGAACAAAGGCCCAGGCATTGGCGGCAAGGGCAATGGCCAGCGTGGGGTCATCCCAGGTGGGGCTGTTGCGTTGCTTGTTGCCATAGGTGTACATGACAATCCACACCACCCAGATAGCAATTGAGGTGGCTGTGGTGAGGAGTACAAAGACACCGTGCTTCCGCCACCGCTTAATGCGGCCACAGAGTGCGGGCCAGGCCCCCATGAAGGATCCCAGCAGCAGAAGCATCACATAGATGAGCGCCATGACAAAGTCCATGTTGGCGATGGTGCAGCGGGAGGCCACAGTCCGGGCGGCACTGCTGTTGCCCAGAGAGCCAACCTCCCCGCCTCCCCGCACCAGGGTGAGGATCAGCCACTCTGTGTTGATGATGACCTCCACAAGGGTTAGCAGCACAGCCACAGCAAAGATCACCCAGCCCTGGGGCCCATGGTTCTTCCGGGCCAGGAAGTTAAGGGCAAAGACATGAGCCACCAGACAGGAGAAGCAGATGGCAAACAGGACCCCAAAGAGGAACTGTCGGGAGGCACAGGTGGAAAAGTCGGGCTTCACCACACAGGCAAACACAAGGCAGAAGAGGCCCAGGGTGCCCAGCAGGAAGAACACCTGGGTCCCGAGAAGGCTCCGCTTCTTGGTGTCCTGAACAAAAGGGAGACTGGCCACTAGGATGATGGTAAGAACGAAGGTAGTGACAATACCTGCCCCAGCTACTGCCTCCAAGACGATGCCCCAAGCCCCAGAGCGGTCACACAGGTTGTAGTAGAGGGAGTTGAGGTCTGAGCTGCAGCCAGGTGGGGCAGATTTCTGGGCCTGGGCCCCCAGGAACAGAAAAAGAGGGAGTCCTAGGCACATCAGTAAGGCCCTGTGGGGGGCCATCCTGGCTCCCAGGCCAGGTTCCAGGTGGGTCCCTAGAGATAGAAAGACGCAAAATCAGTCAGATGGCCAGGCTGCGACACCCAGGGTGTGGCCTCCTCCATCCTGAACCAGGGCAGGAGGTCCCACCTGGTTACAAGACTTCCTTTGGGCTTGAGAATCCTTTCTAACACTGAACTCATGACTATCCAGTGAGTGACTGGAGATAAAACCCATATGGCATCCCTATTTCGAATCATACAATAGGAGGTAACTATTCCTGGATTTTCAGTTCTTTTTCTTTCATCTGTCATGACCTGGATTCGAATATTCCTTGAGGTCTTGTGCCTGGAGTAGGAGCAAAAGGGCATGTAAGCAAATCGGGCCAAGCACCCCATCCACTCTGGGCTTCAGCTGTCCTGCAGATGTTCCGGTGCTCCATGGCTAGTCAGCCATGTTTTTTGTTCATTCAGTCATTTGCCATTCAACACATACTTAACAAGCAGATATGGCAGGCATAACCTTGAGCCATAAAAAAAGAGCTGAGAATCTGTATCTGTGGACTTTTCATCCCTCCTACGTGCTCTCAATTCTGTCCTTCATTTCCCCACTTTCAATGCCAACTTTCCTTTTCAGAATCCAGAGTTCTTTGTCTGGCTCAGACGCTAAAGTCAAGGATAAAATAAAGCAGTTCTCCTGCTAAGGAGTTAATAACTTCATACAAAAATTCTCCCATGGGGCATTAACATTTTAAAAGCAAGAACCAGGCAAAAGCAGTGCAAAACCCAAAGGAATTTATCTTTAATGGAAGACGGTAAGACCTTGTAGCTAGAAGAGATCTTTTATTAACACCAGGAAGATGCTTTACTACTGTGACTCCCTGTACCTGTTGCATTTTCCCTGCATGAAGCAGAGATAAAGGATATTGCAGGTTACGATATATTAAAGAGGTGGTGGGGCTGGGGAGATGGCTCAGTAGAGTAAATGCTTCCCTGGCAAGCGCAGGGGCATGAGTTCAGGCCCCGGTCCCACAAAAAAAAAAAAAAAAAATCCAACGTTAAAGAGATGGTGAGGGTGCAGCTCAGCGGTACAGTGCTTGCCTGGCTATTTCCAATAAGTATATAAAGACCAAATCTGTAAGCATTTGAACTAAAATGTAAATTCTCTAAAAAGCAAGTTACAACATCCAAAGCTGCAAATCCAAGATGCAGGTTCTTACAGGGTTTTAGCCCTGCCTTTTCCACTCCAGAAAGCAACCAAGCTTTCCTGGGATGATAGCGTCCACTAGTGGCTGGCTGGGGAATGGCATTATCTTTCTTGCCGTCATTTCCTCTTAGGGGCAGGAAAGTTTTGTAGTTTATTTCCTATCCATTTTTGGACATTCTGAGCTATTTAATTTCTAGTAAGAATTAAAACCTCAAATTTCAATCAGTAAGGAATTGTTTCATCATACTAATTGATAAGTGAGAAAATGCTTACTCAGCAAAATGACCTTTGTAAAGTTGACGTGATGATCGATTTTCAAATATTCCCATCCATTGAAAATATGTATTTTAGGCAGCAAAAGCCCTCTCTGCTACTTCCTCATCTCTCAGTTTATCTCGCTTATCATCCTCAACAACCATCTCCATCAACCCTTAATACAATATTCTTACATAAATTTATTGTTTCTCTAAGCACCGACACTAATTTCTTTTCCTTTCTAATACAAAAGAATCTTTCCCCAACAGCCATGACTTAAGCTTTTGGGGCAGACTTTTGTGAGAGTAATAACAAGTTATTCCCAGTGATAACTTATAGATAACATGCTAGGGAATCCTGAGCATTAAACTTTGTGGAGGTTTTTCGGTACAGGGTGAGCTGGCCAGAAACTAGAGTACAGACAGAAATATGGAACTGAACACCAAGAACTCCCAGGGCAGTATCTCTTCTCCCCTGAGATGAGATGGGGGTCCTGGTTCTGAACAAGCAATTATTCCCAGTATGGAACCTGTGACTCTTAAGTGGACAGATCTTATTTTCTGAGCTTCGCTTATAATCCCAGCACTCTGAGAGTCTAAGACAGAGGAGGATGGAAAAATTTTTGAGTGCAGCCGGAGCAACTTGGTGACTTTAGCAAGACCCTTCTCAAAATAAAAAAATAAAAAGGGGTGGGGGCTAGGGATATGGCTCAATGAGAAGGTCCTTGGTTCAATACTCAGCGCTGAAAAACAAAACAAAACAAAAAATCATGCTACAGGTTCACAACTGATAATAATCTAGTATCATTACAAAAAAAATCAAACTTGACTATATCCTGCTGGCCCTTAGCACTCCACAGGGACGTGGGCTAGGGTTAGTGTCAGGAAGCCTTTACACCCCCCCACACAAACACACGCATGCACACGCACTCACAAACACACCCCAATTTCCTCCTGGCTTTGCTATTGGCTAACAAACTTCCTCCTGGAACCTACCCTTCCTGTCACCTCTCCTTCCCCACGTGGAAGGAATCAGACAAACCCACTACTCACCCCATGCTAGTAACCATGCTGCTGCCCAGCTGCCCTATAACACACTATCCTCAGATCAAAGAACCTATTCTTGTCCTAAAATGTCTTATTTCTCTGCTTCCCCTGAAAATAGAAGGGCAGGCGGGGAGACAGAAATACACAGGCTCAGGTGGGGAAATTGAGCCGGCTGGGCCTGGCCCCTCTCCCCTGCCTAGGACAGGAACCTGAAAGACTCGTAGGAGAGCTCAGGAGAGGAAGGTACTGAAGGGCTCTGCTCCAACCCTTTGCTATCCAGGGCAGCATATGCAGCCAGTTACCTTTAAACATGGTGGCAGAGGGACTAGCAAGAGGCATGCAGCTCTGCCTGGAGGCTCTTCCTCCAGAGTCCTGGAAGCTGCTTCCTTTTGCCTCCCATGAGCCCCCAAACCCAGCGCTTAGACGGAGCCAGCAATTTTGAACATCTGAATCACTTCTGCATCCTCTAGCAGAATGTATGACCAAGGCTCAGCATCCTCTGCACCTTCACCGGGTCTTGAACACGGCAGACGTTTGACAGCAGTCCTCTGAAGGCACACAGCACTCCCGTCTCCCTACCCAGTCCCGCCTCCTTCCTTCTGGAGTCACAACTCTTGCTTAAAAGTTTTCAGAGGGTCCCAGGAAGTCAATGGGAGAAGGACCTCCAGCCCTGAAAGTCTATCATCTACTATCACTCAGGCCCAGCCTCAGATCATTTTCTTGAAAGAGCTCTTTGTCTTCTATTCCCTGGAATCAGTCATACAAATATTTTTAAATTGTCTCTGAAATCAGCCTCTCTTTAGTCTCAGCCACCCAGACCCTAGCACTGGTCCGAATCAGTCCAATCCAGTTCCAAAGTCTCCTTCCTTCTTCTTTTCTCTCAGGATACACACACACACACACACACACACACACACACACACACACACACACACACACACACCTCTTCAACACTGGTGGGCTGAGGCCCAGCCAACCCTGACTGGTTCCATCCAGTACCAGGTAAATCAGCTAACTATGTCTTCACCTCTTTCCAGAACACCCCTTTCATGACCCTATCTCATTTGCAAAAAGCCTGAAGAATGTTTGAACTGCAGGAGGCGGCCTTGGTCTGAGGCCAAGTTCCAGGATACAGTACAAGGTAAGCTAGTGGTTGCTTCAAAGGGTGTGGAGACCGTTTAGAGCCTCTCCCCTCCCTCCTTAGCTGGGATGGTCAGTGAGGGACAATGATAAGAGAATCTTCCATACTCCCTGGCTGCCCCCATTCAAGAGTTGGCCCAGAAAGATAGGTGGACCTGTCACCAGCCTCTGGCCTTCTACCTTCTACGTCCTCCCATCTTACCCTCCATCTCTTTTCTTTCCTAGTCTCTGTTAGTCCTGTGTGATTGCCCTCTGTCCAGGGGGCTTTGGTGTTTAACCCCTCCCATGGGAAAGAGCTCTACCATAGGAAAGATACCCCCCACACACAACTCAAAAGTAGATATTTGAACCAAAATGCCCCTGAGCATTCTAAAGCTTCTAAGTCTGCAGTGCGAGGGGCTGCTCAGGAATGTTACTCTGGAATGCGCCCCACCCCCAGCAACACTCCCCTAGCAGTGCCAGCCTCTTCAGAAGCCTGGGGGGTTGGGGGTATGTCCCGAGCCACAAAACCCTACCCGTACAAATCCTGGTCTCCGCGCTTTAGGATCAAGATTGTAGAGTTTTAAGTGATTCGATCTCATTGGGGTAAAACTGCAGAAAGGGCGCAGGAAAGGGGAGGATGGAGATGGGATCTAAAAGTCGGGCTGCCAAAAGCAGAGGCGCAGTTACACCGTCCGAAATTCCAAACTTCCTGTAGGGAGATCCGAGCCCTTCTCTCCCCACTACACCCGGACGGGTGGACAGAAAGCACAGGGGAGCCAGCCACTCTTCCCACGTTTCCTCTGGCCGAAACAACCGCCCTCCCCAACCCTAGCGAGACAGCCGAGCGGACACCGACCCACAAGAGCGACAGTCGGCCGTATATTCGCGCTGAGAGGCGGGGAGGTGAGGGGACACCCCTCGGACACACCGCCGGTGGGTCCTTCCCCGCCCTCAAACACGAGCGGCTGCGCCAGCTTCCCTCACCCTAGACCCTAGCTGACTCGGGCTGGAAACTTTCTGCGACCGAGCGGAGTTGGCGCGGCGCCCCCCGCCCCTTGGGTCCCATCCGCCGGCCTCTAACTAGCCCTGGCCCACTCCCTGCCAGCCCGGCCCGGCTCTTCCGAGGAGAGGGAGGAGGGGGCAGGCGACAGCCCTTACCTGGGACGCGCCGCCCGCCCGGCTCTGGCGCGGCGTCCGGGGCCGACTCCAGCCCCAGGCCGAGCGCGGGCGGGGGTGGGAGGGACCCGGCTCAGGGGCAGCGGGCCAGGGCGGGCCCTGGCGGGGACTGCGGGGCCCCTACAGGGGTGCGGGGCGCAGGGCAGGCCTCCCCTGGCGCTCCGCTCTTCTCTCTCGGCGAGCCTGGGCCGGCCTGCATCACCGTGACATCACCTCCATTCAGGGCGCCTACGGGGCGTCCGCCGAGCTCCAGGTAGGTGCAACCCTTTCGCACGGTAACAAAGCCCGCCCCGCCCTCGCGGGGCGACTCACCCCCAGGCTCGCGAGTCGCACTTTCCGGCCGGGAAAGGAGATCGTAGTTTCTGACCGAGCTGGCGAGAAGGTTGTTGCTGTTTACTGCCACGCCCCCCGCCCTCGGGCGCGCGCACTCTGGCGCGCACTTACCGGGCTAGGCTTTCTAGAAAGCGGTTTGGGGTGCTACCCGGCTCATCCCCCCTCCCACGGCAGGCTCTCGCTCCCAACGTCTCCTAGCGCTCTGGCGCAACCGACTGGAGCAGGGGCTGCTCTCTCGGTGGCGGACGCTCAGCCTTTGTCCCCTCCGTCCCTGCTGTCCCTTGGGCCACTTGCTGGACACAGTGAAGTGCTCCGGGCTGCAGCGAAGCGCTCCCTCAGACGCCAAGTCCGTCTTTATCGTGCCCCCTCCCCTCGAGAGCCTGCGCATGTGGGCGCAGCACACACCGAGCCTTTACCTCTTCCAAGCGCGCGGACCTCCCTGAGACCTCAGGTGCCAAGATGGTGTATGAATGCCACTGGGGCAGAGCCCAGAACCATCATAGGGTGCCACGGGCAAACGATGCCCAGAGCTTGACTACCCGGTGCTCGGGGATCGTGTGGCTGTTCCAGACCCTGTCCACCCGAAGCCTACTCCCCTCGTTGCGCCGGGGTTCCCTGTTCTAACTTGTCTGAATTAGCGTTCGATTTGGCTCCCGGAGGTGCAGTGTTGAATCCGGCTCAGACTCTCTGTGCTCCTGCCCAGATTGGTCCCAACTCTGAATCGTGGCCCTTCTGCGGCCCCTTGACCTTTCCACGAGTACGGTTTCCCGAGCCCCACTCCAACTCCCTCCCCACGGTGGATCAGCGGGCTGCCCCTCCAGCTCAGGAATCTGCTGAAAGCGGACCGCAGAAATGGGAAAGCAAATCCTGCCTGGGATCTTTCTAGCCCAGTAAACAGATTTTCCGGCCGCCTTCCCCTGGGACACTGGCCCAGCTGGAGAGGGACAGTGCTACCCCCAGCGGGCCTGGTGCTGGGTCTAGTTGGCTTGCGGGAGGCCCGAGGGGCCGAGGTGCTCTGGGAAGGGAGAGGTTGTTGGGCCTAGCAGGGGACGCGGGGGAGGGCAGGGCGCTGGTCTCGGGGTGCTGGTTCTCGTGACGCCAAGTTGCCTGGGGGATCGCCAGCAGCGCTGTCGGAGCCAGCCTGTGGCAGGCCGGGCAGTGGCTGTGTTTGCTCAACCCTGAGCGCCCTGGAGGGGGAGGGGAGGCAGCTGGTCACGGGTGAAGGGGCAGCCAGGTGGGGGCGGGCAGGGAAAGGGAGGATACCTCCCCGGCTGTTTGTTTGCGAGCTTCGGTCTGTGACAAACTAAAGTCTAAAAGTGAATCATCCCGAGCTGCCGGAGCGATAAACCTCAGGCCAGTTCCTGCCTTCTCACACCACACACAGGCCTTTCTGATTCTGGAAGCGAATGCCCACACAGACTGCTCTGGGGAAAGTGGCAAAGACAGAAGTAGCAAAGGCAGCAGCGCGTTGGCCTTTCTCCTCTTTGACCTCTTCTAAACGCACTTCCCACCCCAAGAGTCAGGATCCCGTGTTAAGGCCACAAACCCTGGAATGGTGCTGGGAGCTGGGGTACCCACGCTGGAAAGGCAAGCAGCCACACAGATCTGAATGAGTTGAATAAGTCACCCTGAGTTCTAACTACTTTTCCTTAACCAGGCAAGTAATCCGTGGGCCTTTGGGGGGGGGGTCATTAGCATATGTGACCGCCAGTGAGAGCCAGGGGATCAGGATGTTGGAATGCAGTGAACCTAAGGAAGGGAAGATGAGTGGTGGGTCCTGAGGACTCTCTATTTGCCTTCCAGCTTTAGAAGTCTTTTCCCAACCTGAAGGTTCTCCAGAACTGAAGATTTTGTCCCTGGCTGTCTGCCTGGCTGGACAAGGGGAGGACTGGGGTGTCAGAGAAGAGCTACTGCTGTTAATATAGGCGACACCAGGCCTGAGCCTTGCCCTCTAGCCTGCCTCTCTGGAGCTGTCTGTGGAATGTAGGGCAGGGTCTGAGCCCTGGTCAGCTTTCCTGTTCACACTGCTGGCTTCTGGAACAGGATCTGCCTTCAAAGGATAAAGCAAGCCCCCCCCCCCCCCCCCCCCCCCCCCCCCCCCCCGCCCAGGTGGCCCTGGGCTCCTGGGTCTCCAGGGTCCCTGCTGTGTTCAACATGTTAGTGCCACCCCCTGCTGCATAATGGGGAGATCCCCCCTTGCTGCCGCAGAATGGGGAGATAGAGTTGGGGACACCCAGTGAGTCAGATCTGGGGGGCTGCCTCCCCTTGCCCCTTGCACAGCCCAAATGTGTGTGAGAGAGGAATTCTACAGGTGTGACGCTTTCTAGGGCTCCAGCCCCACAGCGGTCTGCATCTCCAGTGGCCCCACCTGACTGAATGGCCCAGTAAGCATGGGACCCATCATGGACTCCCATTTTCTCCCAAAATAACACTCTCTGGTGGGGGATATAGGTCAGAGGCATAGCTCCTGCCTGGCAAGTACCAAATTGTGAGTTTGATTCCTGGTACCAAACAAAACATAAATAAAAACAAAAAAAGAAACACTCCCAGTTCCAAAGGTCCCTGAAGCTACTGGCTTGTGGAGGAACATACTACATACACACACACAGTGAATTCCCTTGTACCCCATTTATTTTTTGATTTTTCTTTTTCTTTTTTTTTTTTTTTTTTTTTTTGTCCACAGGGTCTCACTATGCAGCCCACATTCATAGTGATCCTCCTGCTTTCTGCCTCCCTAGTGCTGGGATTACAGGCGCGCACCACCACGCCCGGACTCCAATCGCTGGCTCAGCACACCCGAAGGCGGGGCCGGCGCGGCAAGCAGAAGCAGGGATCGAACCCTGGTCCCTACGCTTACCTAAGCAAGCGCTTAGTCCGCTGAGCTATACCGCCGGCCCTTTGTACCCCATTTAGTACCCCATTTAGGCAGCTGAGTTCCTGCTGGCAGGATGACACTACCTGTATTCACTTGCCCCTTCTGTGAGGTGCCAGGGTGCCCTTACTCAAGAAGTCTGAGATGTAGATGAGGCCCTAGGTGGCACCTGCCCCCTGAGAGCCAGGAGAAGTCACTTATCTCTCTGAGCCCCCCTTTCTTGTACCCTCTGCTCACTAAGCAGGGGTTAGAACACCACCCCCAAAATGTGCCCTGGCTAGAGTGTTTGTCCCACGAGGCTGGCCTTTACAGATGGCCAGCATCCAGCCTCTGTTTCCCAGGGTCCAGCTCCTCTGAGCCTTAGGCCTTTCCACCCAAGAAGTCTACCATCGGAACCCACCCTCTGGCAGAAAGTACCCCTCCACCATTCTTTCAGCCCCATTTCACGATCAGCAGAAGTGCCTTGTGAGGCCCTACCCTGGGATCTTACCTGTGTTGGGCTTTCCTAGCCCTTATGGCTTCTGCCAAAAGATTTTTTTAAACACCTATCTTACCTCAATGTCATTTCTGTGAAAGCGTTTTACTTTCTGCAAAAAAAAAAAACAAAAAACCCAACATGAATTGCCTTTTTACCCACAACCCGTTATACATTTCTCATTTACCCTACTGTCTCATAATTAACCTTTTCTTTTTTAAGATAGGCTATGCAGCTCAAGTTGGCTTTGAACTCACTATGTAGCCCATACTGTCCTTGAACTTGTTGTGATTCTCTTCCTGAGCCTCCAAAGTGCTGGGATTATAGGTGTGCACTACCAAACCCAGCATAATTAATTCTTTTTGGTGAAATCAGGGATTGAACTCAGGCCCTGGTGCTTGCCAGGGAAGCACTTATACCACTGAGCCATCTCCCTGGCCCCATAATTAACTTTCTAAGTAGCTTTTACAATTAGACTGCTGCATCAAGAGCTGGGGCTCATCTCACTTGTTCCCAGCGTTTGGCACACAGTCTGATGTTATGGTTTATGTCTAGTTGTCCCCCCAAAGCCTCATGCAGTCATGGGGCAGGGACTTCTAAAGTTTAAGATTAACTCATGATGCACTGGGATTATGGGTCTTAGTACTTCTGAGATTACAGGTGTGAGTACTTCCCCAGCCTGGGGCAGGGAGCCTGAATGCAAGTCGAGAGAGACAGACTTCCTCTCTGCAGCCATTGTTTCTGCTGCTCCTCCCTTTGCCCTCTGCCTTGTGCCACTCTGCCTTGGAGTGAGCTGAATATGGATAGAAACCTCCTGTAACTATGAGCTGAATAAACCTTTCCTTCCTTCATTCTGGGTGTTGGGTATTTGTCCCAGCAGTGAGACAAAAGTAACTGAGACAGAATTGGTGGGTGCCTTCACTTGTGGAATAGCTGCTATTCTGGGGCAGATCACTGCTTACACCCCGACTCCCGCCCCCTGCCCCCCAGCCCACCCAGCCACCTGCAGCCTTACAAACAGTGCTGCACTTACCTGGCCAGGAGTGTGATGCCTTCCAGAGTAGCAGGTAAGCCCCTCACCTGCTGGAAAAGTCCAACTTTCCTGAGCCAGCTAGCAGGGCCCTGCCCCAGACAGAGCCTCGCAACCTAGGTCTGGGGATGACAGACCCTGTCAGGAAGTGCCCAAGTTCACTTTAGCTCCCTTGAGAGACTTCCCTGTTTTCCTGGAGAGAAAGCATCCTGGACTCTCAGTTCTCTTAATCTCCTAGGGGAGCTGTGGAGCGGGAGGCCTGTACCCTCTTCTGGAGTGAGAATAGCCTCTCGCTGGGCCTAGTGTGGGGCTCTTGGCTCCTGGAACCCCATCCGACCTACTGCTAAATAGTCTGCCTTTCTACCTGTCCTTGCTCCGGGGCTCTGTCTTAACTGGTTACTGTGGCACTCACAGGACATCCTACTTAGAGCAGCAGAGATGGTCTTGTTTTGTTCTGAAGAGGACTCAGGTACCTCAGTGGTCCTGTATGAAGCAGGAAGCCGGGAGCTGAGTGAGTTAGACATTCATTGGCCACAACCAGCTGCCTTGTGGGTAATACACTCTCCCCAACCCCGCAACAAACCCAGAAGTAGGCTTCAGGCAGAGCCCACTGGAATGCTGAGCTCATGCACAAAGCCTGCGTTTCCCTTATCTTCCCCCTCCCTGTCCACGGCCCAGTGGCCACCAACCCCCTACCTAAAGAGAAGAGAACTAGATTTTCAGAGCTGCTCAAGTCTGGCCCAGCCTCCATCTACAAACTAAGTACATCCAAAGAGCCAGACCTCAAAGCCAAGGTTGACTGGCCACCTGGCCCTTCCAAGACTAAAAAGGAAATGTGTCACCACACAGCATGTAGTGCCCTCCCTTCCAAAGGTTCTCCATTCTGAGAACACTTGAGGGACCACTGTACCTGCTGTCACACCTGAGTGACTGCACTGGCTCCAGCACATATCACCCTGCTTGTGGTCTCCCCTCTGAACTCTCTGCAAACCTCTGTCCAGCACCAGGCCATTCACTGTCTTCACCATGGCTCCCTGATTATAACATCTTCCCTGGCTCCTATGCCTCTAATTCCCACACCAGGCATCCAAGACCTTGGCCATCTATCTATCTGCACCCAACTCAGACCCCTTCCTATTCCCCACAGGAAGTGGTCACTTGGGTCCAGGAGCTCTGAGTCATCTTCCCGCATTGCTTTCCTGGGACTTGTCCACCTTGTTTCCCAGTTCTCAGTCTAGGGTGCCAAGCCCCTCCCCTAAACCCCTCATCGAGGACCTACTTTTAGTCCCTGGGGCCTGGGGACTTGGAGCTGATGACCCTCTTGTTTACTTTTGCTGCTCTTATATCATCTGCGTATTCATTACATCTTTTTGTTTTTATTATAATATTAACATGTGTGAGTTGGGCCACATAAAGGGTTTTGTTGCAGCATTTCCAACATGCATGTGAGTGTTTTGATTTTATCCACCCTTCCCTGTTACTCTCTAACCCCACCTAATTATATTTTATGGCATAACGATTCTGCCTCCCAAATTGCATGACAGGCCCTGAAGGAAGTGAACTCTAGATTCCAGGCCCTCTTTCCTGGCAGTCCCTGGCATAGTGCTTTATACTCCAAACCATGGGCATTAAATATTGTTGGATTGATTGGCCAAGAGGTGAGGGTGCCTTCTCTAAAGGGCAGGTGCGGAGCTCAACAGCCAAACTCTGTTCTAGCAGCAGCTCGGTGGTAAGATCCTTTGTTCCCAGGGTCATGGACCAAGAGACTCAGAGAGATGCTTGCTAGTTTGATGACACAGAGGTTTATCTCCATATAGCACTACCCAATTTCAAAGAGTCTTCTGCATGTAGCTGAGGTTTACAACCCGATAAACATCTGAAAGGTTGTTCTGATTCCATTAGGCAGATATCATTATCTCCATTTTATAGATTTAGAAACTGAGGTTCATAGAGGCTGAGACCAGCCATGAGTTAGAACCAATGGCTTCAACTCCTTTGGGCCTGGGCTCCAGTATAGATATTCACTTACCACAGCTGAAAGCTAAAGTCAAGACATTCATTGGCCACAACTACCCAAGGTACTTCTCCCATCTTGTGCATAGCCTTTACCATTTTCTGTGTTATGGATGATTATGTATATTCACGTTGTGTCCCCAACTGAGGTGTAAGCTTTAAGGGAAAGATGTGTGTTTCTCTTGCCCATAGTAGAGCCTCACTTAACTTTTACAAGGGCACCCACTGGAGAAGGATCCACAGGGCCTGAGGAGGAGGAAAACACAGAGCAGATCTGTTGTCTGGACAGCAGTGGGCCTGGCTGTCCCGCTTTCTAACAGTCACTTCTTCTGAAGCTGGCCTCAGGACTGTGGTACAGAGGGGCACTCTCTGGCCTCGCACCAGTCTGGGTATCTGCCTTCTTTGCTCCTACCTCTGTTCTGCTGGTGATCACTAGCCCTGGTGCTCCTACTCCACTCTTCATACTTTGCAGTCCATGACCACATGGCCCTTGACCAGTCTCTATTGTGTGTGTGTGTGTGTGTGTGTGTGTGTGTGTGTGTGTGTGTGTAACTGGGGGGGACTGAACACAGGCCCTTGTGCTTGCCAGGGAAGTGCTTATTCTACTAAGCCATCTCGCAGGCCCCCTTACCTTTTTTTTTGACCAGCCTCTTCACCATTCACCAAAGTCTTTAAGAGACCTATTCCAGAGGGCCGGTGGTATAGCTCAGTGGACTAAGTACTTGTTTAGGTAAGTACAGGGACCAGGACTTGATCCCTGGTTCTGCATGCCCGTGTCGGCCCCGCCTTTGGTTGCACTGAAGGGGGGTGGCGCAGCTGTAATCCCAGCACTAGGGAGGCAGAAATCAGGAGGATCACTATGAGTGTGGGCTGTGTAGTGAGACCCTGCACAACAACAAATAATCCCTAAAAGATCTATTCCAGGGATGGGGAGGTGAGTCAGTGGTAGAGTTCTTGCCTTGTATACCCAGGACACTGAACTCCATCCCCAGCACCATTAAAACAAAGAAAAGAAAAATAAACCTATTCCCTGCTCTGCTTGCCTGGGCTTGGAGGCCACCCAACTCTTGAACCTAGGTCAGACTGTGATGATGGGGGGACCAGCAGAGGGCCCTAGGGTAGAGGCAGGTATGCCCACACTCACCAGAGATGGTTCCTCCAGCAGGGTGGAGCAGGCAGGGCAGGGCCAGCCAGCTGGCTCCTGGGCTGAGGCCAGTCCCAGCTGTTTGCAGCACTGCTTGGGGATTGACTGTCTCCCTCTCCGGAAGCCAGTGGCGGTGTAGCTTGGGCTGCCGGGAACCCGGTGTGCTATTCTGGGACTATGATGGGGCCCTGGAAGGGCTGGCAGCAGCTGAAACTTCAGCCCCTTGGTTTCTAGGCTGTCTTTTTCTCCTCTGATGATAAGGCTGAGTTCAGTCATTATGCAGGGCTTGGAACCACTGAGTGTGTGTTGGAGGGTCTTAATGGCAGCTGTGGTCATGCTAAAGTGGGCCCCGGGCAGCCCGCAGATGCACCAGTCCTCATTCTTGCTGTCACTCTTAGGCCCACAGTGCTTTTCTTTCAAGTCTACGATTTGTCCTCACCCCAGTACTCCTATGTTAACACATTCATAGCCTTCCTGTATAATCCCTCCCAGTTCAGGGGCTCCTCTGAGTGCCTTTCTTCTTTCTCAAATTGTGCGGTGGAAGCAATAAACAGCATGAGGCTGGATTTGGGTGACAAGATCAGAGCTGTACTCAGGCCCAACTTTAACTTAAGCCCCTGTCATCTGGTTTTGGAGAGCCTGTCTCAGAAACCCCTGGGATTTATAATCCGCATGTAGATCTGGAGGCCAGGCGAGGAACAGAGCTTATCCAGGGTCACATGCGGGTGCACGGAAAGCTCACAGAGCTACAAGGGGCAGGAGAGAAGTCTAAAGAACACAGGACTTGCCTATCCATAAAATGGGATGGGATTATGTGCAGACAAGGATTATGTGGAGATAAAATGAAGCCATCCACCGGGAGCTGCTGGTGGAGCTCTGACTTGGGAGTGCTTGGTCTCTGGCTCCTTTCCCCTTCTGTGCTTTTCTGCAGGGAGAAAACCACCTACACCGATGCTGAGGGACCTGCACTTGGGCATCCTCCAAGCTCACTGTGTGGCTTCAGAGTCAGCTGGATTATCTGCTTACATGGCAGATATCTGGACCTTTTCTTGGTTATTGATTCTCAATCCATAGGAGTCTCAGAACTGGCTTGATGCCCACACCCCCGATTACTTAGAAGTACACTGGCCTTGGGAACCTGTGAGGCTAAATGGGAAAGAATTGTTGAAATCCACAGCAAGCAAAGGAAGAAATAGGAGAAGCTTCCCAGTGGGATGCTCTGGACTGGGGGACCAGGCTGGTCACTTTTTTTTCTTTTTTCTTTTTTCTTTCTTTTTTTTTTTTTTTTTGGTGGAACCAGAGATTGAACTCAGGTCCTTGAGCTTGCAGGGAAGCCCTTATTCCACTGACAATGATCCGCTACCAGGAAGGAACCTGGTAGGGAGATGGCTTGCCCGGCCCTCACGCTGGTCACTTTTTGAAGAGCAGTAGACTTTGGGAGATAAGCAGGAGGGGACCAAGGTGAGTCCACAACTGAAACCTTCCAGGAGGTGAGCGCCAAGCCTTTTTCTCCAGGTTCCTTCCTGATAGTGGGTCATTGTCCCTCCTCTGAGGCAGTCACAGAACAGGAAGTGGTTACCAGGCATCTCCTTTCCCTTGCTGTTGTCCCCTTCCCTGCATATTTTCCAGCACTCCCGTACAGGGCCTGGCTCTTCAGAGCTAAAGGCTTCTCTTTCTTCGCAGTTACCTGGGAACTTCTCAGACTAGATTTCTAGGCTCACCCAAACCTGTTAGCTCCGAGTCTAACAAGTGCAACATGCGGCTGAGCTCTTACATAGTGTGAGCCACTGAACACCAATCCATTTTGGATAACACTCATGGTAAGAGCAGAGCTGAAAGGGCTGTGACCAGATGGTGTGTGGTAAGAGGCCAATCCGATAAAGACACCAACTCCTGGGCACAAAGTTTCAACAGGGAGAGTTTCTGTGACTGATGTGCGCCTTCAGTCCTTCTGGGAGAAGAGGGCCTCAGGCCCTCCAGAGGGGGTGGAGCTGAGGGAGAAGATTTAAGCGAGCCTCAGGCAAACCCTCATCTCTGAGTTTCTGGAACTGTGCCCTCACAGGTTGCCTCTTCCTGAACATCAAAGGGAGTTATTCTTGAGGTATTTTCTGTTGGTGTCTGGTCTTGCCCCTTCACACACAAGCTCCTCTTTCCAGCAACAGTAGTGTTGAGAGAAAAAGGCAAGTCAGCGATTGATCTGAAGGCCTTGGATGCTGCTTAAGTCCTGGTGATGACAGTCTCAGAAGAGGGTCTGTGAGATAACCCAGCAAGGGGCCAGGGAGATAGCTCAGTAGAATAAGTGCTTGCTTGGCAAGCCCAAGGGCCTGAGTTCAATCCCCAGCACTAGGGAGGCTGAGAACAGGAGGATCATTCTCAGTCTGAGCTGTGCAGTGAAACAGCAAGAAGCACACCTGAAGGTGCTTTGCATCCAATTTTCATAGGTTATCTTGCTCACTCAAAGGCAAATTGCACTTGCCACTGACTTTTCTTATTTCTACCCTCTTTTCCTCCTTTCAGTCACAAAATAGTTCTCCATTTTTTGGTATCAGATGTGAGGCCGAGGCTACAGGCATAAAGGGGAAAGAAGAACAGGTATTTTTCCTAGGGCAAAGCCCATGGCTCCTGGGCCTCTGCTTGTCCAAGGTCATTTGGATCAGCTTAAACTCCCGCAGCAGTCGGTGCAGAAGAGATTTCCTCCCAGCAGCCCTTTCGCCCTAATACCGTATTGCATTTCAAAACAGTTGTCTTGCTCTGTTGGTCATCTCCTAACTAGGCCTGCGTACAGCAGCCTGGCTCCTTCCCTGTCCTTGGGCCTGCTCTGGCATGAAATACGATCTGAAAAGGCCCTCCGAGAAAGCCCAGCCTGCTATCGACCTGCTTCTGTGCAACTTCCTACCAGTTCTCCTGCAGGGCAAAAGGGACTCTTTCCCCAGTGACAGCCCGACCCCTGTGGCTGCCCTCTCTGACCTCAGCACAGGGTACACAGCTGGTGCCTTGGTGTTGACTTGGCACCAACACTAATGGTGCACAGTGAATTTGAATTCTAGAAATGTTTTTTCCCTCCCCTCCCTTTCCCTCCCCTCCCCTCTTCTTCTCTCTGTTTTCTTTTTTCTAATGGAATCCTCACTGAGTTGCCCAGGCTGGCCTCAAACCTGCAATCATCATGCCCAGCTTTGGTAAGGCTACAAATTCTAAATTCATAGAGTGTCTGCCTTCCTTAGCTAATCTGCTCTTGAGACTCAGACTAGGAGCACTGTTCAAGTCAGGAGACCCAGGTTCAGGCCTCAGCCTGTCCTGGAGTCACTAGGGTAGCTCTTTTCACCTTCTTTACCTGTTTTCTGACACTTATGAAAACAGTAAACATTTACTGTTTACTGTATGATACAACTATTGGAAGTTGTATACTGACTTCTTGATCCCTTCCCACACGGTTATTAGGAACACTTAGTCTACCAACAAATAAGCCTTCAGAGGCTGAAGCAATATTCAAGGTCAGTAGCTGGTAAGTGATGGCTTCCTCCAGATTTTGACTCTCAACCCTTATGCATGCTTTGATCAGGTAGGAAAGAAGCATACTGTGCATATCTACACAGAGCACGGCATAGAGCATAAACATTCACAATGACATGCATCCAGAAACTGAGTGACCTGAGTGGAGGGTCTGCACTCTGGGTGTCGGCAGGGCAGCAGTCGTGGGCGGGGCCAACTGGGGCAACATCATCTGTTCCGGAGACTTGATCACGTGAAGCTGGCTGTTCACTGGGGCTGCAGCTCTCACTGCCCGGACTGCTCCACAACCGGCCTGCGGCCTTTCCCCTCAGCAGCCCAAACAGAGAAGGCAAGGTCATGTCCACACTAGCTCAGTGGCTATACAGACCAGGCTCGTCCAGTGTGGAAGGGAACTACACAGGGAGGCGAGGGTGTGACTACTGGGGCCATCTTGAAAGGTGGGCATCGCAGACAGTAATGTGTAAAAACTAGCAGGGTAGCCAGGAAGACTGATTCATGTGATAGATGTAAAAAAACAGGCTGTATGAAGAGGGTGCTAGGGCTGCTGTGATGAATTGGCACAAACTGGCTGGCTGAAAACAACAAGAATCAGCTGGGGAGGTCGCTTGGTGGTCTAAGCACTTGCCTGGCAAGTGCGAAGACCCGAGTTCGATTCATGGTACTGCATGCCATGCTGGCCCCACCCCTGGGGATGCTATGCCAGCCACTAAAACTGGGCATGGTGGTGCACATCTATAATCCCATCACTGGGAAGGCTGAGACAGGAGAATCACTATGAGTAGGAACTGCATAGTGAGATCTTGTATCTAATAAATAAATAACAAGAATGTTCTATATTGTTTTTTGTTGTTGTTCTGTATTGCTCCTAATGATTTTTTTTTTTTTTTTTTTTTTTTGTCTTTTTGAGACAGGGTCTCACTATGCTGTTCAGGCTGGCCTCGAGCTCACTTTGTAGCTCAGGCTGGTCTCGAACTCACAACAATCCTCCTGTCTCAGCCTCCCGAGTGCTGGGATTATAGGCATGCGCCACCACACCCGGCCTAATGATTTTTAAAACTTTAATTTTTTTTAAATTTTATTTTAGGGAAGGGTCTACAGGGTGTTCAGGGTCTCACTACTAGATCAGACTCGTAGTGATCTGCCTGTTTATAGCCTCCCAGGAGCTGGGATTACAGGCGTGCCACCATGCCCAGGCTCAATTGCCGTCTCAGCGTGCCCCAGGGTGGGGGGAGGGGGCAGCACAGCAGGCCTGGGATTTGGAACTCCAGGTCCTGCAACTGCTTGCAGGCGCTTTAATCTGCTGAACTATTTGGCCAGCTCAGCCCTGAAAACTATTTTTATATTCACGTTTACAATAAAAATAATTTTTTAAAAAAGAAGAAATGGGAATAGCCTGGTAAGCAAGAGGGCCCAAGTTTGATCTCCAGCACCAAAAACAAACAAAAAAATAGAATGGAACACAACCAGAAAATAAAATAAAATAACAAGAATCTATTGTCTCATGAGTCTAGAACTTAGCAGTCCAAAGTGAAGGCAGCAGCAGGGCCACACTCCCACCAGGGACACATCCTTCCTGCTACCCCCAGTCCTGGAAGCTGCTGCCCTTTGGTGTCCTCTGTTTGCATGGTGGCATTGCTCTGACCTTTGCCTCTCTGATCTCATTGTCTCATCCCTGGGTGTCTGTGTTTCCTCACGTAGTCTTCTAATGGGACACCAGTCCTGTCGGGTTTATGGCCCACCCTGAAGGACCATTGCCTTTTCTTGCTTGATGACATCTGGAACGCACTGTTTCTAAATAAGGCCAACAGGTGCCAGAGGCTAGGGCTTCCACACATCTGTTTTGGGGAGCACAAATGTGCTGTATAATGTGTGAAACCCTGCACGCACACGGGTCGGTATCGCCTCACTGAAGTGGTGCTGGTGGAAGTAGTAGTAAAGGGGGCTGAGGCAGGCATGGTGGTCCATACAGACGCTCAGGAGAGCGATTCTTCAGGTCATCTGGGCTTGACTGCTCTATTCCACGGAAACATCCTCATGATTTTCCACAGATTCTGGATTCTGTCAATGAATCTGTCTCCATCCCCTTCTCCCCGGGATGCTCTTGCTATGGTAGATCCTGCTCTAGAACTTCCTCCCCAGCTACCAACATCTCTGGTCTGTGTCTCTTTCCACATTCCTGATGCTGCTGTTTCTTTAAAAGTTCTACCTCTGGACAGAGACCTGGCAGGCATGCTTCCAAGAAATACTACCCAGGTCTCATTCCTGATGATGCCCATGGGTTCCTCAGCCACACCAGGCTCCCAGAAATGTGTGCCAGAGGAAAAAAAAAAAGAACTGGGAACGTTTTCTGGCCCCACCTCTGCTTCCAGTGACCCAGGGGACTTCCTGTGGGTCTCTTTGCCTCTTCATGCCATAGCTTCCTGATTTGAGGCCAGCATGCATTTCTGTGATCTAGATTCCAGAATGACAGAGGGTCACCTCTGCTGTGCGCTGTCAGGCCAGGCAGTCACCAAAGCTGGTCCTTTTTCCTGAGCTCACAGCAGCTGTCTACACAAATGTGTCTCCATTTGTAGACATGGGAATTGAGGTTCAGCGGACTTAAGGAATGGCCACATTATTACAAGCAAGGGCAGAGCCAGAAGTGAATCCAGAAGCGATTCCAGTTCCCGCAGCGACACACACTCCTGCCTTGCTGGTGTCCCTCCCCTCTTCTCCGTTCATCAGACCTTAGAAAATGGGCCTCATTGGGTCCAATACTGCTATCTGGAGTGGCTTGGGGACAGCAGGGGTGGCACACAGATGCCTGTGGACAGGTGATCAGGCAAACTGGCTTCTGGCCCTGGCTCTGCCACTCCTGTTTGTGAGGATTTTGATGTTGTTTCCTGCTCACTGATGGAAGAAATGCTGTTGTGTTCTGCCTTCAGTGGTTGTCACAGGTGAAAGGAGCTTGGCCAGGCCAGAGTGCTTGGAAAGCTATTTGCTGCTTTTCAGAGAAAAAAGTGTCTGTCTCTGTCTTCTCAGAGTGCCACTGACATCATGTGCTGCTTACAAGTATTTGCTGATTTTGATTGAAGAATTTCCTACCAATCCCAGAAAGAGCAGTGCCGTCGAGAAACTTCTGCTTTATCTGAGGGCTGGTTGGTCACCGGGGAGACCACTGGGTCAGATCATTAAAGAGAGACTGAATCTGGAAATCTGGGATCTTTGTTTCTCCCAAATAGCCCACAAATACAGACGGGATAGGGGATCTAGGAGTGAATCTTTCAGAGTATTCCAAATAACTGATGGCCATGTAAATAAGTGACACCAAGATTTAGTAGCTTACATCAATAATTTATTTTTACTCCATGGTTGTGTGGTTGGCAGGGGTCTTCCAGTAGGTTCCTCCTTAGGGGCCTCTATGCAGTTGCATCAAATAGAATCTGGAGCTATGGTCACCAAAGGTCCAATTGGTCAGGATAGCCCTGCCAATACTATGGTCGGGAACAGAAATGTCCCCTGAAGGCCGTGTGTTGAAGTAGGTGGTACTATAAAACAGTAGAAGAACCTTTTGGAGGCATAGTGGAAGGAAATTAGATCACTGGGCATGACCCTTAATAGGATACTGGGACTCTGGCCTCTTCCTCTCTCTGCGTCAGCCACCATGAGCTGATCGCCTCTGCCCCATTCAAGCTTCTACCTTGGTGCTATGCCTCACCGCAGGCCCAAAACAACAGAGCCAGCTGACCACGGACCCCTGCCTCTGAGACTAGGACTGAAACTCCTCTTCCCATTTAAGTTGTTTCTCTCAAGTATTTTATCATTGCTACAGAAATCTGACTAGTGCAGTCAGATTTGACTCCTCCTCTTTCTCCAATCTTTTTGTTTCTTTGTTTTGTTTTGGTTTTTTGAGACACAGTCTGGCTATGTACAGCTGTCACTCACTTATCATAGAGGTTATATTCCTGACTCCCGATACCCCAGCGATAAGTGAAAATCAGCGAAGTAGCAGCATTATATTTACTTTAATATTTACATATTTTTGAGGCTTTGTAAACCCTTCCCTCACTTCTAATGTTCTTAACCATTTTCTAAACCTGTAAACCTACATAATTTTAATAACATATGTATATTGTATAGTACTGCAAAATCCCTCAGTATAGCAAAAAAAATCCAGTGATAAATAATTTAGATTAAATAATTTAGATTAATATTTTTTGAAAACCTACAAAATAGTGAGTCTGCGAAAGTCGACCCATGAAATAGCGAGGGACTACTGTAGAGCAAGATGGTCCTAAACTCTGTGTAGTCCAGGCTGGCCTCGGACTCACAGCGATCCTCCCGCCTCAGCCCCTTGAGTGCTGGGCTTATAGGTGGGCACCACCACAGCCTGCTGGCCTAGACTTAAGTGGTGGCTCCTGAAGTCACAAGTCAGCCCAGGCTGACGCAGGTAAAAGAAGAGACTCCACTTCCTTATGGAACAGTGACAAGAAGGCAAGATAATACAAGATGCCACCTTTGAAGAGAAGCTACTGCCCAGAACTAGGGACAATGTCTGTTCCTGAGGCTTCTGAGTTGCCCCAGCTTTGGAGGGCTTAGGCTGTAGCATATGGGAAACAAGCAGAGACTCCTAGCCAGATATCTTAGTTACTTTTCTTGTTGCTGAGACAGAATATCTGACTCCCAGTGTTACAGGGGGCGAGGGTGGAAGCTGTGTTGGGCTCCCAGCTTGTAGAGGCTTTAGGCCATAATCAGCTGGCTCCAAGTCAGGGTGGTGCAGCCAAGGAGCACGGTGGAAGAGAAAGAGCTCAGAGTAGCAAAAGCAAGCGAGCGAGCGAGGGATCTCAGCAGCTTCTTTCTGCCCCTTTAGTACTCTGTGTTATGGTTTGGGCCTGGATGTTTCCCCAAAACTTCCTGTGGTCAGGGGTGGGCAGGCTTTTCAGAAGTAGCGAGATCTAGAGTGTGTGATTGTTTCCTTGTGTAGTGCTGGGATTGGGAACCAGAGAACTACACCGTCCTAGGGCGGGTAACTTGAACACACTACAAGGGAGGCCTGCTTCTCCCATCTTTTTAGCTTTTGCTGCCCTTCGTATTGCCTGATGTCATAAACTGTTGCCCCTCTGCCATGTGCCTTGTAGCCAGCCAAGTACAGACTGAAACTGCCACAAACTATGGCTAATTAAACCTTTCCTCCCTTAATTTTGGGTGTCAAGTTTTTTGGGTTTTGTTTGTTGTGTCAGCCACAAGAAAAAAGTGAGACACTCTATCTCGACTGCCAGGATTAGGGCAATGCCAAGCCAATCAGTGGACTGATTTAGCAGTCACACACCCTTAATCCGAGCACCACGTACTCTAGATGCAGCCATCTCTGAAAAAGCTCCCCCTACGACCCCATGAGACTTTGGCCGGGACATCTAGACAGAAGTCATAGTAACAGAAAAGCTGCCAAGCACCCCGGCCCTCCCCCAGTCACCTCTCGTGAGTTGCCTGAGGCCACAGGACTTTGGACCTTGGGGCACCAAGGCAAAGGTCAAGGAATGCCGGCCACTACGCAACCCAGCCCCGCTCCCATGTTCTGACCACTGCAGCTGTGGAGGACCACCCAGATAACTCTCCTTGGAGGAGGAGCAATTGTCTCCATTTTGGCTGAACCTGACCCTCTTTCCATGTATGGATCTGTGCAGAGCTGGCTAGGACTTTTCGTTAGCCCTTTAATTGGCTTTACGCAATGAAAATCAGTCCAGCCAAGGTGCTGACGGTAGTCTTTGGAGCAAGGTGACAGGGTAGTGTTGCCCCATCCTCCTAGCTTCCAAATAAGCATGTGTGAGCCAGGGCAGGGTAGAGAGCTCCTGCCTTGTGGGCTGGGAACAGCCTCAAGATAAGAGGCTCTGACTTCCTAGGACTTAAAAGATTACACATCAGAGCTGAAGTGCCAACCCCAAAACATTCGATACTACCTCAATTGTGTTACGCAGACTACTTTTTTTTTGGCATATCCTTCTCACTGCGTATCACAGAGGTGAGTGAGGATGTCTACCTTGCCCAGCTCACAGCACACACCTATTTCCCGAGATTCTCATGGTCACTTATCCTCAAGCCACTTCCTTCTTCACAAATTAATAACACCCAGATTTGGTCAAGACATGTTCTGGATTGCCATCACCATGGCCGGGGACCTAGGACCCCTTGGCTTCTCATAGCTACAAATATGCCTTAGGGTCTTTATTTGCACCATGGGTTCCACTGGAAGTGGTAGATTGGAATCAATTCACTAGAATTCCAATTAACTTTTCCCTGGGCTGCAACCAGGACTGGGAAGGACTCTCTATGGCTGTGACCAAGCAGCTGGGTGGCTCCAACAGGTACAGGGAGTCCACAGGGGGCTTTGCAGGCCCGAGCCCTGGGGTTGACCTGACAATACTCTCACTGAGGTGGCCCCCACTCCTGGGCCAGGAAGCAGCCACCAGCCTTGCTTGCTGTCAGGGCTAGAGGAGAAGGAGCTGTGCTGGGCCAGCCTGGCCACTGCTATGCACTTCTTTTTTGGGGGGGTGGGGGTTGAACCAGGGATTGAACTCAGGCTGTTGTGCTTGCCAGGGAAGCACATATTCTACTGAGCCATCTCCCCACCCCCCTCCTGTGCACTTCTTGACTTCACCCTTGTTCCTGGCTCTCAGCCTCAGCTTCCCTTAAACTGGCTCTGCCCCCTCGCTTCCCAAATCAGTCCCTACCCTATCCATTCTCACTTCACAAGCAAAATTAGGCACTCTTGATTGAGATGGGCTCAGAGGATGCCAGGAACCCCGTCTCCAAACTTCATGTGATAGATTAGTCTCCTGTGACTGCAATAACAAATTACCCCAAATTGTATGGCTTCTGATGAGAAATGTATCCTCTCACCATTGAGTGCCAGAAATTCAGGCCAGGGCGTCCGCAGAGGTGGTTGCTTCTGGAGGCCTTGGGTGAATCCATTCCTCACCTCCCTCCCAGCTTCTGCTGGCTGCAGCGATCCTTGGTGTTCCCGGGACTACAGGGTGCAGACAGCTCGCTTCAGTGCCCAGCCTCCATTCTCATGCAGCCACCTCCTCTCAGTGTCCAGCTGTTCTCTTCTGGCTCCAGTTTAGAGCCTATCCTAACCCCTGTGATCCTAGCTCAGCCCTTCTTGCACTAATGGCTGTAAGGATCCCATCTCCCCCATCTCCCTGATCCCATCTCCCCAAGAAGCTCACACACAGAGGTGCCAAGTACCACCCAGAGGCCAGCTTGGTTTCAGTAAAGAAAGTCCCCAGCTGAGCTCTCAGCAAACCAAAGGCAACTCCGCTCTTTCTCTGCACCAGCTCAAACAAATCACACTGCTGGCTGCCTGGCTGCCTCCTGTGTGCAGATTTGCTCCAGGTTCTTGCTCATTCTTGTTTATTTGGTTTTTTTGGAGACAGTCTTTTTTTTTGGTGGAACTGGGGATTGAACTCCTATCCTTGTGCTTGCCAAGGAAGCGCTTATTCCACTGAGCCATCTCCCCGGCCCCTGACAGGTAATTTTCTAAGAGAGCTTTGTTCAGCAAACACTTGCTTCCTCTCCATATACAAAGGAACCCATTTTTGCCTCTGTAGACAGCCAGGCATGTAGTTCCATAAATTAGGGAGGATGACTGATTCTAAAGGGTGCTCAGATCTGCCCTGGAGGAGATCTGGTAAAATAAAGCAGGAGTCAGAAAACTATACCATCCAGGCCAATCTGGCCCACCACTTACTCTTATAAATAAAGTTTTATTGGGATGCAGCCATCCTGGCTCATTGTCGCACTGACTGTGTTTGCTTTTGTAGAACTACGTAGTTGTGATGAGGGCTATGTGGCCACAAAATCAAATTATCTCTGCTCTTTGGCCCATTTAAAGAGAGGGCTCTGACCCTTGGGCTACTCTGTCCCTAAGGTGATTCTTGCTGGGCTTTTATTGGGCAGATAGAAGGGAGAGGGGGGTTATGTTTGAAATCAGATAGTCGGGCCAGGGAGATGGCTCAGTGGAATAAGCGCTTTCCTAGCAAGTGCAAGGACCTGAGTTCAATCCCTGGTTCCACAAAAAAAAAAAAAAAATGAAATCAGATAGTCTATTGGAGAGGATATATAGATATCTGTCTCCAGGACCAGCAGGGCTGGGAACTGGGACAGCACCAACTTGGAGCCTGTGTCATCCATCATCTCTGCCCCAGCCTGACACTGGCCAGCAGCTGCACCCACCTGGGGACCCCAGCCCTGCCCTCACCAGAGCAAGACAACTGGCTCCCTGCCCCCAGGTCCCCAGGAAGACAAGGTGGAACTATTCCCCAACATACAAGAAATTCAGCCTCACCTTATTCCTAAAACTGGGGGCTGGGGATGGAGGCGAATCCATTCCCACAGCCTGGGGTGGAGGAGAACTGGTACTGTAGCTGGATTTTTTTTTTTTTTTGCGGAATTGGGGATTGAACTCAGACCATTGTGCTGGCCAGGGAAGTGCTTATTCTACTGAGCCATCTCCTCAACCCCTTGCACTGTAGCTTCAGCTCAGCTGTATTCCTGTGACCTGGTTCATAGAGGCCAGTGGGGAGGCCTGGGCTCACTGCCCCTCTAGGGAGGGGACTAGGTCTGGGCAGGGGCTGCTCTCTTATCCTTGGTCAGAGTCAGCCAGAGACTGACCAAGAGTAGTGATCTCCTTACACAGCCCCTTTCTCACTCTGGGAGCACCCTGGGTTCTCTGTCGGCTATGGCCCCTGTCACGTTCCAGATCTGAAAGGAGCTCTGAGAAAGAAGGTCCTGTCCTGGGAAAACCTCAGCCACGCCGAGAAATCAGAGCACCCATCACACCTGCCAGAGGCTTTGAACTGCAAATAAACAAGTTCAGATGCACATAGCCCCGTTCTCTGCTGCCCAGGGAGGCGCGCCAGCCCAGCTATGCCTTGGGCACCGAATGCTGCTGAGCTGTTGACACACCCAGAAACCCCTGTGCAGCCAGTTCCTGAGCACAGTGTCTTGCAGCCTTGCTCCAGGGGGCTGCCGCCTCAGGGATTGATTTTTAAAATGTTTTCCGTGCTGACTCCATCCTGTTCCACAAGGCTCCTTTCTCGGCACCACAAGGCCTGCCTGCCTGCTGGTCTGGCCAGATTGCTAGGGAGAAACATATGCTCCATACCTGGGAGGCCCAGAGGGAGGAGGGGAGAACCATATTAAAGCCACATGGAGCCCTGCTGTCTCTTCCTGCCACCTCCCGTCCCCTGCAACCCAGGCCCCCACCTCAGGTGACTTCACTGCACCCTCAGATCTCAGATACCCAGGGACTCCACTTGTGGTGCTTTGAAATCCGTGTGATAAATTCCGGGCCAAGTGACTCACAACACAGGCTTTGAGAGTAACCAGCAGTTTAGCAGGGCTGGAAAATTTTTGCAGACCACACAATGTATTATTATACCACCATATTTAGTCACTGTGGCAAACATTTACAAACTGATTTTTGTTGCTGTTGTCTGCTGTGGAGCTGCAGATTGAGCCCAGGGCTCTGAACACACAAAACATATTCTCTTCAAGTGAGCTATAGCTCTAGCCCTTTAGATTTTCTTGTTTGGAAACAGTGTTTCACTAACGTGTCCAACCTGGCCTCCAACTTGTGATCCTCCTGCCACAGCCTCCCGAGTAGCTGGATTACAGGTGAGTGCCAGTACACCCAACTTCACAGATCTTTTGTTTTTTCGGTGGTGGGATGGGGAGACCTGAAATTGAACTCAGCACCTCACACTTGCCAGGCAGACACTGTGCTGCAAAGCTAAACCTCCAGTCCTGAGATTTGATTTTGTTTTTTAAACAAGTATGCCAAACATGGAGGCACACTCCTCTGATCCCAGTATTTGGGAGAGTGAAGCAGGAAGATTGCACATGAGTTAGAGGCCAGCCTGAACTACATAGTGGGATCCTGCCTCGAAAGCAGAATAAACCATGACAAAAACACAAATAAAAAATAAGGGGCAACCTGCTTGGGTCCCCTTCTGTCCCTCTCTTGGGCAGAAGCCTTCTTTCCCCCAATAAATATTCTGCTCTTAGCCTCCATTGCTCCTAAAATTCCTTCTTTGGTTTTAGAGAACACAAACTCAGTCCAGGTATCTTTTAGGGTGGGTTTTGCCCCCTATATGATGAAGGGTGTATGGCTAACCTGAACAGAACATGCAGCCAAGCATAACACTTTTTTTTTTTTTTTGTCTTTTTGAGACAGGGTCTCACTGTGCAGCTCAGGCTGGCCTTAAGCTCACTTTGTAGCCCAGGCTGGTCTCGAACCCACAACAATCCTCCTGCCTCAGCTTCCTGAGTGCTGGGATTACAGGCATGTGCCACCATGCCCAGCCCCAATCATAACACTGTTGTGCAAACATAGAGATGCATTTTTACAAAGCCTGTTGGTAATACCTAAATAACTGCCTCAGGTACCCTCACAAGCACAACTGGGGTGGAAGCACAATTGCACTTTTCTTATTTTACACTTTCATTGTTTTCTAAGCCCAGTATAATTTTTTCATGTCACCAAATTAGCATCAACACCAAGGCTGTTCACTTTGGAAGTCATAGGATGGCGATTTAGATGTACTTGGGAAAACTATAAAATACAAACACTCAGAGCATCATATTAGGGTACTGCATGCCTCTGAGTCACAGAAGAGATTCAAAACTTTCATTTGATAAAATATTACCTTAAGTGGTCATCTTCCAAAAAAATAAATAAATAGGCATGAATTCCTTTTATTATTAAAATGTTTGGGGTGGGGCCTGGTGGTGCATGCCTGTAATCCCAGCACTAGGGATCCTGAGGCAGGAGGATTGCTGTGAGTTCGAGACCAGCCTGAGCTACAAAATGAGCTTAAGGCCAACCTGAACTGCACAGTGAGACCCTGTCTCAAAAAGTCAAAAAAAGGGCCGAGGAGATGGCTCAGTGGAATAAGTGCTTCCCTGACAAGCACAAGGGTCTGAGTTCAATCCCCAGTTCCGCCAAAAAAAATAAAAGACAAAAAAATAAATAAATAAAATAAAATGTTTGTAGGCTACACAGAAGGCTGAGTTAAGAGGATCACAAGTTTGAGGACAGCTTGGACAAACTAGAGAGATCCTGTTTGAAAATGATAAATAGAAAAAAAAAAAAAAGAAAGAAAATGATAAATAGCTGGGTGTGGTAGCACATGTTTGTAATCTGAGCACTTGGGAGGTTGAGGCAGGAGAACTGTCACAGGTTCAACGCCAGCCTGGGCTGCATGGTGAGTTTTAAGTACAGCTTGAACTACATAACAAAACTTATCTCAATCATTCAATCAATTAATCAGGTTGGTAATAGAGCTCAGTGTAAAGCCCTGGGTTCAACTCCTATATTAAAAAAAAATAAAATAAAGTCACAGCTGATTAAAGATGAAAATGTTAATCATCATGAGTTCTTCTCCACTTCCTTCTTCTGTCCCCCAGAGAAGCCACTGAGTAATCTGGACTGGCTATACCTTTTCAGAAATGTGCTGTGGTTGGGTGTGCGGATCTTGCAATAACTCCATGAGGTGGTGAGCCAGACTGCAGAGCTGTTGGTTCATGCCAGTGAGCAAAAGGGGCTGGCAGAGATCTTTGCCCAGGTCCAGAGGCATGGTACAGCCTGGCAGAGAGACCCTTCATCCCACTGCTGTTGTCTCTGAGACTGACAGCCTAGTTTATTGTCCCTAAGCAGACCACACTGTTGCACAAGAAGAAAGCTCAGAGGTCTCCTTGTGGGCCGGCCAAATAGCTCAGTGGATTAAAGTGCCTTCTCAGGTTTGATCCCCGGCCTGCTGTGCTGGCCCATCCCTGGGGTCTGCTGAGATGCAGTAATTGAGACTGGTACACACCTATAATCCCAGTGCTTGGGAGACTGAACACAGTCAGATCACAAGTCTGATCTATGTAGTGATATTCTTTAGACCCTGCAGACCCTGTCCTAAAATAAAAAAAAAAATAAAAAAATAAAAAAATTGGGCCAGGGAGATAGCTCAGTGGTCTAAGTGCCTGACTGGGAAGTGCAATGCCCCGGGTTCAGTCCCTCATACCACATGCTATGCTGGCTCAGTGCTGAGCCAGCAACCCAGCAGGGCTTGGTGGCATCATCATAAACAGTGTAGTTAAATGGCTCTGAAAGACCAACTCAAGAGGACTGAACTCTCATCCATGCCAGTGTTTAGGACTGGCCAGAGCTGGTGGCCAGGGGCTGAAGGAACACTGCCCCTTGGTCACCTCTGCTCTTCACTTCAGTGTCCCGTGATAACCTCAACAGAGACCCGGAGGTCACATACTCAGACCTGACACAGATCAAGAGGGATTTCCTACTCCATGATTTTAAAAAAGTTTTGTGGGGCTGGGCATGGTGGCACATACCTGTAAGCTCAGCACCCTGGGAGGCTGAGGCAGGGAGACGCACACGAGGAGGATGTGTGTGCTGCCTGTGGCAGCACGGTTGGCCTGATGAAAATCATATTTCAGATAGAAAAACGACATTGTGCAGGAAAAGTCAGAATCTTGACTTTGTGGTCAAGAAACTAAGATAAGTTGCCCTTGCTAATGAACAGCATTCCTTAGTTTGAGAATCTTTTTCTGAACACTTACCAATTCCATGTCGAGTGAAATCTGCATTCTTCGTAGTCCTCCGACAAAATATCATCTGTCCTCCCAGGAAGCAGGTAAATGGCTCTTCTTGAGTTTTGTTTTTCTTTTTCCCCCTGTATTTTAGAGAAGGGTCTACACTACTAGATTGGACTTGTAATGATTCTCTTGATTTCAGCCTCCCAAGAGCTGGGATTACAGGCACTCACTACTAGATTGGACTTGTAATGATTCTCTTGATTTCAGCCTCCCAAGAGCTGGGATTACAGGCACACACCACCACACCCAGTCTCAATCCTTGTCTCAGGGATCAAACCCCTACCCCCTGCACCTGCCTACAAGTGCTTTAATCCACTGAGCTATTTGGCCAGCCCTTTTTCTTGAGTTTTCTATAAAAGGGCATTTCTCCTTCCCTGAAAGCTTACCCAGGGTTTCTACCTAGATCTCTTGCTCTGCAAAGTCCTGCAAAGAAAAGTCAGAGCCAAAATCTATGTCTTGTCAAAACAAATAAGACATAAGATTATACTTATAGGCATGAGATAGCTCTAAAATTTCTGGGTAAGGGCAAAGGAATTGAAATACCCAAAACTATTTTGGAAAATAATAATAAAGTGGTAGGGTTTTAAATAACACTACCACTGCAGTACATTGTCTCCATAGACACAGCGCTGGGGCAAGTGAGAACTGGATGGGCCCTGGGTGTCTCTGTATCTCACTGAGAAAAACAAGCAAATGCCGAGAGGCAGAATGTCGTCCTATGCATTCTCTGTGCAAATTTGCCGAGAGGAGCACAAGAAGAAGCACCTAGATGCTTCCGTTAACTTCTCAGAGTTTTCTAAGAAGCGCTCAGAGAGGTGGAGACCATGTCTGCTGAAGAGAAAGGAAAATCCAAAGTCAGGGCAAAGGCGGACAAGGCTCACCATGGAAGAGAAATGAACACTCGTATTCCTCTAAAGGAGAAACAAAAAAGAAGTTCAAGGATCCCAGTGTGCCCAGGAGGCCTCCTTCGGCCTTATTCTCGTTCTGTTCTGAGTATCGCCCAAGGAGAACGTCCTGGCCTGTCCATTGGTGATGTCCAAGGAGACTGGAAGAAATGTGGGATAATACTGCAGCAGGTGACAAGCAGCCCTAAAGAAGAAGGAGAAGCATGAGAAGACATCGCTGCCTACTGGGGTAGGGAAAACCTGATAAGAAAGGAGGAGGAGGAGGACGACGACGATGAAGAGGAGGAAGAGGAGGAGGAGGAAGATGAAGAGAGGAGGAGGATGAAGAGGAGGAGGAGGAGGTGAATAAGTTGGTTCTAGTGCAGGTTTTTTTCTTGTCTATAAAGCATTTAATCCCCCTGTACACAACTCCTTTTGAAGAAAAAAAATTGAAAAGTAAGGCAGTGTAAGATTTGCTTTTAAATTGCACAGTGTCTTTTTTTGTAGAGTTAACACACTGCCGAGTGTGCCTTTAACAGCCTTGTCCTGGTGGTATTTTCAGTAGCCACTAACCTTGCTGGCACAGTGTGGGGCTGCAAACGCGTGGAAATTCAGAGCAGGTTCTTGTTGGTGCACAGCACAAATTGGTTATATACGGGGACAGTAATATTTCATCTTCAGTTGTCACTGATGAAGCTTATACAAAGTCATTGTTCTGTTAACTGAACTCTACAATTGAAAAAAAAAAGTTCCAGCTATTTTGTTGACATTCTGAATACTTCTAAGTAAATACAAGTAAAAATAAATAAATAAATAAAATGACACCCCCATGCCAGGCATAGCACACTCCTGTAAGCACAGTGCTCAGAAACTGAGGCAGGAGGAGCACTTTGAGTTGGAGATCAGTCTGGACTCTATGGTGAGTTCAAGGACAGCCTGACCAGCATAGCTAGACCCTATCTCAAAAGACACAAACAAAACCAAACCTCAGTACCTATATACTGCTTACTATAAAGCTACTGCCATCAGAGAGCCCTCCTTTATTTTTTAATATTTACTTATTTATTTAGTGGGTATGGCACCGAGGGTCAAATCCAGATCCTCACAAATCCTAGGCAAGCTCTCTAGCCTTGAGCTACGCTCCTGAGCCAAAATTTAAAAGGTTTGCTCTGCCAAAATCACTGTTAAGACAACAGGAAGATAAGCTATAGATTAGCAAAAGATGTAACTGCATATTCCACAAAAAATTGTACCCATAATGCATAAAGCACTCAAAATTAACAGTAGGAAAACAAACAACACAGTGAAAAAATGGGCCACAGACTTGAACAGACACTTCACGGAAGAGGATGCACAAATGTCTGACAAGTGCTGATGGATAAATTCTTATTCATCGCCCATTAGGAAATGCAAATGAGAGGGATGGCACTATGAACCCACCCACCGTAATGTCCAAAATAACACTGACGACACCATGCACGGATGAAGACGTGAGTCACCCAGAACCCACACACTCAGTTGGGGGGCAGGCAGAACGGTGGACTCAGACTGTAGACGCAGCTCCACAGGAGAGCGCTCAGCTAGCATGGGGGGTTTGGTCCTCGGCTGTTGAAATAATAATTTAGATGGTAAAGTCATTCTGGGAAACAGCTTGACAACTGTTTACAGAGTTAAACCTACTCATGTAATAGGACCCCACAGTCTCAGTCCCGTTTCCCTGGAAAAGTGTGTGTCAGTCTTAACAATATCAATATTTTAGGCCATATTCTTTATTGCTGTGGGACCTACCTGAACTGAGTAGGTTTAGAAGCATCCCTGACTTCTACCCATGAGATGCCAGAGAAACAATTGAGAATGTCTTCAGTCATTGCTGGCTGCCTCTCGGGGGACAGAAGTGCCTCCAGTTGGAAACCTTTGCACGAATACCCATGATAGCTCTGGTCAGAGTCACCAAATCTTGAAAACAACCCAAAGGTCTTTCAGTGAATGAATGAATGAATGAATGAATGAATGAATGAATGAATGAATGAACAGATTGTGGTGCAACACCATGGAGCACTACTTAGTAACACGGAGAAGTGATCATTGATACAGTTGAAATGAATTGCAAAGGCATGATTATGAATGAAAAAAGCACATCGAAAGGTTATATACTGTGTAATTCCATTTCTATGAATTCTCAAAGAGCCAGAACTATGGTGACAGGGGCATCTCAATGGTTGCCAGGCAGTGGCTAAGGGTGGAGAAAGGTTGCAATTTCCCAGAGCGGTGTTTTTCAGGGCAAGGGCGCTGTCTGTGTTCTGATTGTGGTGGTGGTGGTTTTGTGAATCTAAAAGCCACCCACCCTGCAAGAAAAGGTCAATTACAATTTATTAATGAGCTGTCTATTTCTATTCCTGAGTTAATCAACTTAAAAAGAAGAGAAGTTTATTTTGGGTAACAGTGTTAGAGATTTTAGTCCAAGGTCAGTTGGCTGTCCTGCCTTTGGGCTGTTGCTAGGTCATGCATTTTGGTAGCAGCACTTGGCAATGGAAACAGCCAGAAAACAAAGGGAAAGGGGCCTGGCATGGTGGTGCCTGCCTGTAATTCCAGCACTTGAGAGGCTGAGGCAGTAGGATTGCCATGAATTGAAGACCAGTCTAGGTTACACAGTGAGTTTAAGGCCAGTCTAAACTGCATAGAGATTCCTTGTCTTAAAACAAAAAGCCAAGAGAAATGGAAGGGAGAAGCTGGGTCCCACTGTGCCCTTTAAAGGCACTGTCCTTAAAGACCGGACTTCTTCCCACTAAGCCCCTCCTCTTGAAGGCTCCGCCTCTTACCAATACCACCAGGGTCTGAAACCAAACTTTCAATCTGTGGGCTGTTGAGTGAGATTCCTCCCCACTGCAGGAACTGTATGTGAAAATTAAATAAGAACCCAGAAATGGGGGCTGGATTCAAAAAGGAGTTTGTTTCCTGTCCGTCTCTCTTTTCTGTCAGGCCAGGGGCTGAGTATTCAAAACCTACTTAGTGGAGAAGACAGAGGAAGACTCTTGGCTTGTATGAACCTTCCTTCCTCCCTAGTTTATTCCTGTTGAACAGTTTCCAGGGAAAACAAATATTTGGAAATTTAAGCAGCAAGAAGGGTAAGGAAAAGAGCACCGTCATGGATTCTGCCTACCCTGACTGGGGTCCCCGAAGGATCTCAGGGAGCCCACTCTCCATGAGAACTAGGTAGGGGTGGCAAAGAGAGAAGAATGTTAGAAAGCATACCCAGCAAGCTGACTGGCGTAGAGGTAAAACACTTTCTTTTTTTTGTTTGTTTAAAAGTCCTGGGCTGCTGATAGCCCACAGAAGGGCAGGAAGCCTGGCCTGTTTGGACTTGCAAGCTGCTGTTTCCTTGACACATCCGTTATCCAACCCTGGTAGTCCCCCTTGCCATGGGTAACCATTACTGCTTCTGCTTCGCGTGAGAAGCAATTGTTTCAGCCTGGACTCCTACAACAAAACACCTCAGGTTGGGCAGTTTATAAGCAACAGGAGTATCCTGTTCACAGTTCTGGAGGCTGAGGAGTCCAAGACCAAGATGGTGGCCAATTCCACATCTGCTTCCAAGATGGCGCCTCCTTGCTGCATCTGCACAAGGGTGAAGGGGTGAACGAGCTCCATCTGGCCATTTTATAAAGGTGCTATTTGCTCCCCAAGGCCACACCTCTCAATACTACAACAAGAGAAGCTCAGCTTCAACATATGAATTTGGGTGCACACATGCACTCCGCAGCAAACAACCTCCCCAAAACTCACCCATGTAGCTTGATGCTGACCTGAAATTTATTGCCGTCTTCTGCTAGTGTCTAAGCCAGCCAGTCCACACTGTGACCTGGGACATGTTCTAGGTGGTAGTGAAAAACAGAGGCACAAACATTTAGGACCTTCCTGCCGTAGAATGGGGCAGAAAAGTCATTCCCGAAACCAGAACCTGCGTCCTGGCTCAACCATGCACCAGGAGACCTCCAAGATGTTGCCTCCCCTCTTGTTATTTTTCTTTTTCTTTGCGGTAGTAGGGATTGAACTCAGGACCTTGTACATGCCAGTCAGGTGCTTATGCTATTGAGCTGTCTCCCTAACCCTTGCCTTGTTTCTTTAAGCCTTTTTTCTGTGTATGTTGGAGGGGGATGTTGACAGGGTCTCACTATGTAGTTCATCTTGGCTTCAAACTCACAAGAATCCTCCTGCCTCAGCCTCACAAGTTCTGGGATTACAGGTGCATGTCACTATCCCTGGCTAAAGCCTTTACTTTTTAATCTAAAAAAATACCCAGATTGTCCTAAGGATTGCATGTGGCATCACAAAAGGAAGTGTTTGTAAGATACAATAGCTAGTGTAAATGTAAACTGACACAGTCTCTCTTTTCCATCACTTCATTCTCTCCTGCAACTTACGCTCCTTCAACTACTGATGTAAAGCTGGGAGTGGTGGCACACATCTGTAATACCAGCCACTCGGAAAGCTGAGGCAAGAAGGTCTCTTGAGACCAGGAGTTCAAGACCAGCATGGGCAGTACAGAAAGACAGGATCTTAAAAACAAAGCAAAAGATCCATGAAAAACAAAACACTGGGGTCATATCTTTTCTACTACAGAGCTGGGGCTCACATACATTTTATTTTTTATGTATTTGGTACAGTGTTTCACTCCGAAGTGTATTCATAGTGATCCTCCCCAGTGTTGGAATTACAGGCATGCACCACCATACCAGGTCTTGGTGACCAGCTGGGGGGATGGGGGGGGGTATTTGGTTCTAGTGCTTTCCTAAGCAGGCATTTAGACTGCTGAGCTATCTTTCTGGCCTCACACTTTTTATTTATTTAGGTTTTTTATTTTTTATTTATTTATTTATTTTTGTCTTTTTGAGACAGGGTCTCACTGTGCAGCTCAGGCTGGCCTTAAGCTCACTTTGTAGCTCAGACTGGTCTCAAACTCACAACAATCCTCCTGCCTCAGCCTCCTGAGTGCTGGGATTACAGGCATGCGCCACCACGCCCAGCACTATTTAGATTTTTAAATAGACAGCAGGCTCATAGCAGTTCCAAAAGATTTTTGTTGTTGTTTTTTCATGATAAAGTTTCTGTGTATAAACCCAGATTGGCTTTATGTGTGTAATACACCTGCCTGAACCTGGGCTGGGGTTATGGGTGTAAGCCACCATGTCTGGCCAAAATTTTAGTTACAAAAATGTATATAAAGAAAACAATTGGGGTCATGGAAATGGCTCAATGGCATAAGTTTCCCTGGCAAGCGCAAGGACCTGAGTTCAATCCCCGTTTCCACCAAAAAAAAAAAAAAGAAAATAATTGTTCCTAGGTGACCAAGGCAACCAACCAGTCTGTTCTTTAGCCATCCAGAGACATCCTTACAGTACATGAGCAAACAGCAAGCATGTGGACTCTTTTTACCCCATAGCAGCAAGTCAGCCTCAAAGCCTGTTTAGCTCCTTGACTTTGTTTTTCTTCCACTTGCTTTTTCCTCCTCCACCTCCCACACACTAGGCAAGTGTTCTGCTGAGCTACACCACAGCCTTTATTTATTTGTTTGTTTGTTTATTTATCAGTTTTGACAGAACTGGGGATTGAACTCAGAACCTTGTGCTTGCCAGGGAAGCACTTATTCCACTGAGCCATCTTCCCGGCCACACACAGCCTTTTTTATTAAGTTATCAGGGTGGCCTTGAACTTGCAACCCTCTCTCCTCAGCCTCTCAACGAGTTGGGATCACAGGCATGCACTAGCCCAACAGCCTAGTCTTTTTTTTTTTTTTTTTTTTTTTTTTTTTTTTTTTTTTTTTTTTGTCTTTTTGAGACAGGGTCTCACTATGCAGTTCAGGCTGGCCTTAAGCTCACTTTGTAGCTCAGGCTGGTCTCGAACTCATACCAATCCTCCTGCCTCAGCCTCCCGAGTGCTGGGATTACAGGCGTGCGCCACCACGCCCGGCTGCCTAGTCTTTTTCTTTACAATTTATCTGCCACCTGGTTCCAAAATCTTCACTGTTTCCCTTTGCTCTGCCTACTGCATCGTATGAGGACACAGCTGAGTGTGGACCCAGTACTCTAAGAAGGGCACCTCTCATCTTTTGTCACTGTTATAAGCACCACTGGGGACCATTCTATAAAAGGGCGTGCATAGCTGGAAGTCAAATTTGCTTTTCAAAGAATTGGTGCAAGGGGGCCAGTGAGATAGCTCAGCAGTCTAAAGTGCCTGCTCAGGCAAGTTTAGGCAGGCACTAGAGGAGGAGGACTCCAACTAGATGCCCTGCACCACATGCCTGGTCAGTCCCACCTTCAGGGCAGGCTGAGGCAGCAAAGAAAAAAGAATGGGTGCATTCTGCAGGCGCTGCTGAGCAGCCCTCAGCTTAGTACCTATGCAAGCGTCCGAGTGCCTTCTTCCGCCTTGCCAACTGAGTCTGTCATGCATGCTTTGCTTTGCCCTGGCTTCTCAGTGGAAATTGGGTCTGGCAAACTCTCTGTGTGCTTTTGTGAGTGAGGCTGAGCCTGTTTTTGGCGCCCATCTCTATAGCCAGACCCGCTCCTCTCCACGCACAACCTAAGGCCCTGCCTAGCTTTGGCTCCTATTCCCCCTGCAATTTGCAGCCCCAGGAGTGTGTGCCTATCTGCTGCTTCTCGCTGAGTCACTCCCAGGAAGTAAAGGGCAGCAGGAGCAGGTTATTTCTGCCCCTGGAACGAGCTGAGCTCCCAGCCCTGGGAAGGCTGGACTCTGGCATTTCCTGTGGTCACTAGTAGCCTGGGTGTTGTACTTGTCAAACCTGGGCTTCCCAGGGGAGACTGGGGGACAGTACTTAGGGATTAGGTCAGCTGTGTTTACAAACTGGGCATGGAGTGGTCCCTCGTAGATAGGGAGAGGGGATGTTTGGAAAGGACTAATGAACAAAGCCCTACGGTATAAGTGACAGGATAAGAGGAATAGGCTGGTACATCCCTGTAATGCCAGCACTGGGAAACTGAGGCAGGACAATCACCAGAAGTTTGGGGCCAGCCAGGGCTACACAGTGAGTCCAAAGAGTTCAAGGCCATTCTGAATTACACAGTGAGCCCCTGTCTCAGAAAACAAACAGAAAAAGAGGAAAAGGCTGAAGAGATTACAGTAGGTAGGTAGAACTTTGGCCAGGCTGGGGGTGGGGGACCATGGAGACATGGGAATTAGAAGCTGTTTTACTGAAACCCCTGTGATACATCTACCCTGGCTCCACAAGTCACCACCACTGCAGGGTCGGGCCTAAGAGCTGCCCCACCCAGGCCGCTGTGTGTGAGGGCTGCAGAGACCAGGTTACCCACTCAGTGACTCTCCCTGAAGGTCTTGGCTTCTGAGAGGCAGCCCAGGTCAGGTTGTAATTTAACCTCCGTGCTACTCTCTGGATCTAACCATCCTGCTCATGCAAGGACAGGAGGAGCCAGTGGCTGGATTCTTGCATCCCTGGGGAGTCTGCAGCCTGTGATTTCCTGACTCAAACAAACAGCAAATTTGTTCTGGAAACTGCTGAGGCAAGGTCTTCTTGGAGCCCATGGAAGGATGGGCTGTGGCGTTCTATTATGTCGAGGGCCTCTGACCTCTCAGAGAAGCTGGGCCTTGGCATCTGGAAGCTTTAGGAGGGATGACACCCTCTTTCTAGCTTGATTACCACCTTCAGTCCAGTCTCTTTTCTTAGTGCTGGGGCCAGCAATTCAGAGCCATGCTTGTGACACAGGTGATGGCAAGAGGTTCTTTGTTGTTTGGGGCCTCACTCTGGTTTTATTCTTTTTTTTTTTTTTTTTTTGTCTTTTTGAGACAGGGTCTCACTATGCAGTTCAGGCTGGCCTTAAGCTCACTTTGTAGCTCAGGCTGGTCTCAAACTCACAACAGTCCTCCTGCCTCAGCCTCCCGAGTGCTGGGATTACAGGCCTGTGCCACCACGCCCGGCTCTCTGGTTTTATTCTGAGGGGGAATAAAACCCCTCCATGGGGGAGCACTGGGGCAGGAAGTGGCAGGGTAGGGCTCCTGCAGGGAGCTTCTCTATCTTCTCAAAGCCCCAGTATGAAGCAGGGTTTTCAAGAACTACAACCACAATATTTTCTTCCCCTGCTCCTCAGCCTCCCTGGAGGAAAAATTCAAAAAAGTTGAGGTTGTCCCTGAGGCCACCAAGCAATGTTTAATTGCTTTCTGAGAGAATTGTCACCTCCTTCTGGCTTTCTTCCCCCTCCATTGCTCCTCTGTACCTCTCTCTGCCAACCTCTGGAGGCTCCATCTTAGGGAGTTGGGGCTGAAGCCGTGAGCTCCCTGGATGTGTCCCAGAGTAACCAGGGACCGTGTGCTGAACAGCAGCTTGGTCTCCAAATATATTGCTGTACTCACTACCTTTGCTGAAGAAAGAGCCCTATGTGTGGGAACAGGCGCTCATCAACAGCAGATGGATGGTGGCCCAGGCTGGCTGCTTCACAGACTTCAGAGCAAGCAGACAGTGTGAACCAAGACAGGCAGAGGAACCAGCCAGGGAAAGTGAAATTTGGAGAGAGCTGGAGGTTTCATCCCGGGAGCTTTGTCAGCATCTTGTGCATTGTGATTTAGGTAGAAGGCGAAGTACAGGGATGTCTTATAAAGGGCAGGCTAAGAGGTAATGACAATCCCCAAATATATAGTAGAATTTATTATTCACACAACAGAGAAAAGCAGTTGTTCCTGATTGACCAGTCGCTTTCTCCAATTGGTGATTTGGGGACCTGGGCTCTGTTTATCTTGAGGCTCCCTTCTGCCCTCAGGTCACACTGTCACCTACATGTAGTTAGCAGAAGAGAGTGGAAAGGACGGATGCCACACTCTTGTTTCTTCTGGCCTTGGCTCGAGTGTACTCTCCGGCTTATATTCTATTGGTGGAAACTTGTCACATGACTAATCTAGTAGCAAAGACATGTGGGAAATGTAGTCTTTGATCCTCTAAGACAGCAACACTAAAAGGATGAGGACTTTTTAGTAAACAGCTAACCACCTCTGCCACAGGATGAAATCAAAACATTTAAGTAAGGGAACCAAAAGACAGCTATTCATTTTGAATCTTATGGGATTATTTGAAAGTAATTTGGGTCTTCAACTAGAAAGTCCTACCTAAATAACTTGCTAGAAAATAATTTGCTTTTGGGAAGGATTAGAAGACCCAACAGTATCAGAACTGGGCAGAAATATAGGACAAGGCTGGGCATGGTGGCACATACCTGTAATCCCAATAACTCAGGGAGTTAAGGGAGGAGAATCACCGTGAATTCAAGGTCAGCCTTGGCTACATAGTGAGTTCAAGGTGAGGCCGAACTACCTAGCAAGACCTTGTCTCAAAAAATTAAAACAAAAAAAGCAGCCAAGTTTATGTACATATGTTAGTAGAGAAACCTGTATAAATAGGCCTAAGAAGCTCGGCTGTTCCCCTGTGACTAGCCCATCAATAACCAGTTTGTGCCAGGCTTGGGCCTCCAGCCCAATCATAGGAGCTTAGGTTTGTGGCAATGACTGATTGGGTGAGATTTTGCTGCCTCTGTGGGGAACAGGGGCACAGCCAGAACACAGTATGAAATCCAAATGCAGCCCTCCCCGGGGTGAGCAGACCTGCTGCGGAAACTCCACGCTGCAGGGATCTGATTTAGGTATCATTGCTAGCAACACAACTCAGCGGCTTAAGATAACACCCATGGAAGAGTTCCCAGTTCTGGAGACTGGAAGTTTGGGGCAGGCTCTACTGGTTCTTTTGCTTGGAATGTCCCAAGGCCCAAATTAAGGTATGGGCCTGTCTGAGCTCCCATCGAGAGGCCCTGGGGAAGAATCCACTTCCAAGTTCTCTGAGATTGTTCTATGTGGTAAGAATGGCATCCTTGCTAGTTGTTGGCTGAAGGTCTCTTGGAACTCTCAAATCCTTTCCATGTAGCAACCTCACAACGCCCACATCTTTAGGTGCATCAAATCCTTCTTGTGCTTAAAATTTCTGACTTGCCTTCTGCTGCCCAGGACACGGCCCACTGTGAATGAACTCATGTGATTAGGTCAGGCCCTTGCAAATGGTGACCTTATTTGAGTCAGCTAATTAATGACCTTGATCAGACTGTAAATATATGTATAGCAATAGAGCTATGGGGGCAATAACCAGGGACAGAGATTGTGGATATAGTCTCAGAATTCTGTTTTTCACAGTGCTTGGAGATTTTAGCCTGGAGCCCAGGTGACATCCTTTGCAGCTAAAGTGACCTTTGTGCTCTGACCAAAGAGCTGCCTGCTTAGTTCCACCCAACCACACTGGGCTGACTGACTTGCCTGACCCAGCTACCACCATATAGGAGAAGGATCTAGGAACACAGAGGAAACACCTTCTCCTCCTTAAGCTCCCTTCCCCGCAGAGACTGGACTCCGTGTCCCCATAGCACACTTCCTCCAGGGAAACATACCTGGCCCTGTGACCAGGGGAGCCCACCTCTGAAAAGCCCAGATGTGCTTCCTAACATCTGCTTGCTCTTAGAGAGGAGCAGCCCTGAGCAGTGAGATTTTGGGGTGAATAAAAGGCAGCTCCCCAGGCATTCCCCGGCCCTCTTCTTGCCACCGAGATGGTGCCCGATTTGTCCCACAGGTGGCCTGACACTGGGGAGGGGAGGGAAGTGGTGAGCAGGAAGACTTTGTTCATGGGCCTCCGGACTCTTGCTTGTCTGCTGGCTGCCAGGACCTGCAGGGCTCTTGGTGGTTCCCAGGAGAAAGAGTGAGGAGATGTAGAAAACAAAGATGCAAGACTGAGGTCGGGTGGAGGCCTTTCTATCTGATGGAAAAAGAGGACTGAATAACCACAGTAGGGACATTTATTTGCAAGGTTAGTATCATGAGACACAAGTTGCCTAGTGACTAACTACTGAAACTGTCTAGGAAGGATTTTTTAAATTTTTTTCTGGAGATCGCAGCAGCTTGGCTGCTCTAGGCACTGTGGCTTTGTCTTGCCTCCATATGTATGGCCAATCTTCAGCGTCAGCCACTCCCAACAGCCAGTTCAGATTCCTGGATGGTCTGTCTTTAGCATGCTTCCAGGGTTTCCCTGAGGATGCTCCCAGCTTCTTCCCAGGCCTGGTGCCTCCTGCCCCTCCTGGGGCTGTCTGCTGTGCAGTTGCACAAGAACGTCTCCACATGATAAAAATGCTTGCTTAGCTGTAGGGTCTCTACCCTGGAGCTCAGTTGTGCAAAATGACCCTTTGTGTAGCTCCTGCTCTGCCCTAGCAGAGCTGATGCCCCCCCTCACTGCAGATCCTGCCTTGGACTTCCCTCTGTTGATGAGCTTTGGGCTCTGGGGGATTGAAGAGGGACCTCTCTTGGCATTCATGTACCCTAATATAGCACTCCCCTTGGAAGCCATCTTTCTGATCTTGTGTCTTTCCTTTCCTAGGGAAGCTATAAAAGGCAGTAAAGGTGTGGCAGGATTCTTGGTGGGAAGCAGGACGGGGGAGCCATAGGGCCCAGGCAGCCCTCAGATTTCTGTGAGACCAATCACTTGACTGCAGAGCCAACTGGACAGGATTTAGCACAGCCAAGGCATTAAGATCTCTATTGGGTGTGTCTATCCCTCCCTGAATTTCCAAGCCCCGCCAAAACACAAAAAGTTCCCATATGCCAGGTGGCTCATGTCATCTGGATGCCATGCATACGTCCTGAGGGCACAGATCATAGAGTCTGTCAGGCTGGTGTGAGGTCCTGGGAACCAGGGGAAGCTTTGGAAAAGGGTGAGGTGGAAGGGTTGGGAGGGGGAGATTCATCCTAGGCACCTGGAAGGCCTTTGCAGCAACAGGGGTAGAAGAGCTTGAAAAAATGTCAGGAGACGCCTGGAGGCTGGAACCCCAGAGAAGTGACAGAGGCCTATGGGCAAGAACCCCCCACATAAGCACCAATAACCCACTGTGAGTCCTTTGCCTGATCTGACATAGCTCCAAGCAGTTGCCCAAAGAGAAGTGTGACTCCGCTGGTTTTGCATTTTCTCACCCTGCTCCCTCTGAGCCCTTTGCCCTCTAGATAGGCGTCTACCCCCTGGTCCCCCTGCAACTCCTTCTTGACATCCTCAAGCCCCTACTCTGCCTCTGGCCTCCTCCTCTTGCTGCCACCCAACTACATGCCATTTTCTTCCCTTAGCTTTCCAGGGTCCAAGCCCATGCTGGACTCTTTTCTGGAGTCAAGAAGGAAGAGAGGATGCTGGCGATGGCAGGGCACAGAGCCGAGGTGCCTCAGGCCCATCCCGTCTCCTGCAGCTGCATGATGGTCAGTGGAAGGGCTCTCACTGGGCAGGGAGGCCCTGTCACCTCCCCTCCCTGGACTCTCTCCTCTGCTGCACAGCATCAGGTAAAACGGGAAGGTTGGAGACAGCTTCATCAGGTTGTCACCACTCTTCTGTTCCATGGTCCTGGGGAGGTGTTCTGACAGCAGGAAGCAGAACCAAGCACTTGGAAAAATCAACAGTCGCACCTGTTCACCAGGTATCTTCTTTCTGGGTGTGGCCCTCCATCCCTGGCTCATACTCAGAGGAACTGGGGGTGGGGGTGTGATGCAATGGAAGCCCCACAGTCCACTCAGAACAAGGCCACATTCAGAAGTGGTTTCTTTGGCTTCTTTTTCCTGCAGAACCAAGGCACTACCCATACCCACCTGACCAGCACTACCCCGGGGAGCTGGCCTTAATCCTGGCCTCCCTCGGGCTCCAAAGGATCTGGATCACAATAGATAGGCTTAGATTACCTGGGCCAGCGTCTTGCTTCACAGTGTAGAAACTAGGGCTCAGGGACCAACAGCAGCAATCTAGGGCTACGGGGCTGACACAGCACACAGCAGGACAAGCAGCCAGGTGGCCCTGCATCCTCCCCCTTCACGCTGATACTTGTTCTTGTCTCTGTGGTACAGGTCTTCCACCTCCATAAATCCCTAATTCACAAATGCAATGGAGTCCTGGGAGTCACACCAGGGACAGGGATGGAGACCATGGGGCCACCTTGGCTTTCAGTCTGCTGCACTGCCTCAAGCCTCATGTTTTCCTCTACAGGTTGTGCCTCCCTGAGAGGTCAGACCCAATCCTAATCTCTAGTATGTGAAAATAGTGCCATACAGGCTCTCACTGAGAGCCTGAGCCTCTTGCAGGAAGCCCAAAAACAGGTGGTTGGGAGCATGGTGAGTCTTTCTGTCTTGCTTGCTTGCTTGCTTGCTTGCTTGCAGAGATTTGTTCTGTAGTCTAGGTGATCTTCCTGTCTCAGCCTCCCAAGCTCTGAGAGTGCAGGTGTGTGCCAGCATTTCCAGCTTAAATAACCATTGTGCTTCTAATCACACAAGTATTTCTCAGCCTGGGTCTGCACTCTGAATTTCTACTGGTTCCCTCAGTAGCATAATTAAAATCTTTATTTTCTCATTTAATAAATACCCGTTGGGGCCATGCTGAAAGCAATGGGACAGGAGTGGGGGCAGATCTGAACAAGCAAGCATCTTGCCTCTGAAAGCTTCAGGGTCTGCCTGAGAAGTAGAGAGATGTACCCAGAACCAATGGCTTCCTGGCCAGGTTCTGAAACGTCCTAGTTCCATGACCCTTGCTAAGAGAGCTGACCTGTCTGCTTCCTAGCATGTTTGACTGACTTTCAGAGGCTGTAGGTGAGACTGACTGTCCAAATGGGCTTGGTTAGACCAGACTGAAAAAGAATCCTGGCCAGGTGCGGTGATGCATACCTGTAATTCCATGTACTCGGGAGACTGAGGCAGGAGGACCTCAAGTTTGAAGCCAGCCTGGGAAACCTAGCAAGACCCTGTCTCAAAAGAAAAAGAGCTGGGGATGTAGCTCAGTTTGATCCCTGGTACTCCTTCCCTTAAAACAGAATTCTGGCCTTCAAGCTACAGCACCTAATGGCGGAAACAAACTGTACCTACTGTCACGCCCTCAGAAGCCAGCCTGTTACTACAGAAACTGGAAACTGGCCCGGTTAGCTGATCTGCCATCTGAGTCAGACTTACAGAAAGTCAGACTATGAGGTTTGACAGCTACCCAAGAAGCCAAACGCTTGCCCAGTGGCATATAGTGTGGCATAGCCAGGCCTTGACTGATAACAGAGAGTCTGCCATATTCTCACCCCTGTTTTCAGCTTATTGCCATTTCCAAGCAAAAGCCAAATATGTCCCCTGGTACATAAAAATAGGGTGCCTCTCTTCTAGCTCCCTAACCAACAGCCTCCTGCCAGGAATACCTGAACCAGTCTCCTTTTAACTTTGATATAAAATTTATTTACTCATTTTTGCAGTACCAGGGATTGAACTCAGGACCTTGCGCATGTCATCCAGGCACTTATGCCACTGAGCTATCTCCCTGGCCCTCCTTCCCATTTTAAAATTCTCCTGCTGTTCATCCTGCCTTGACATCCCTCCTAAATTTGAGTGACAGCATCTGCCTCTCTTGCTGTGGCAAGTTCTGAATGAACAGCCTTCACACGTTCCTGTTGGGTTCTTCTTGCATTCTTGCTCTTATTTCTACTTTGAGATCAGAGGAGCTAGGGAGTGTGGCAAAGCTAGTTAAGAGTCTGGAAGCCCCCGGCTGGGGATGGAGCTCAGTGTAGAGTTCTTGTCCACTGTGTGCAGGGCCTGGGTTCGATCCCCAGCACTGGGGAAATAAAAAACAAAGAGACCTGGAGATTAAGGAGAGATGATCCCAGATTAGTTCCAGAGGAAGAGCTCAGAGACGAGGAGTGGTGTAGGCCTCTGACATCACCACCTGGGTTGGCTCCAAGCCGCTGGGCTGAGCTCCGATGTGGTTGGTGGTTTGGAGCAGCCTCTTCACACGAATCCTTAAGAGCAGGCATGGTGCCTCCGTGGCACTGGAAGCAGAGCAAGTGAGGGGAGAATGAGTGGGGGAGGCCAGGGCCCCAGGCACCACCATGAGGTGGAGCCTCTCTTTGCCCAACTGACCATCGCTGCCCTGCAGGCTACCTCCGGGTACAAGTCTAGAGCGTGGAGCGACACCCAGAAAATCCCTAGATCCAAGACCAGCCTTTCGGGTGAATGTGATCAGCAGAGGAGGGGAACTGGAGCCTCTAACCTACTGGTGCTGGAAACTCAGGCTGAGATTTGAGCAGGGGTTCACACCCTAGCCTGGGGTGCATGACACCCTCTCCTACCTCCATCGTATCTCTTACATGACCTTCTTTCTCCCTGGAAGTGCCCAGGGGCCACAGAGAGTGTGTATGTTCTGTCCATGGGCCTCCTCCAAACTCAGGGTACCTTGAGGAGGCCGCTGCTGTCCTCCATCCCATGCGGTCCCCTCAGCCAACTAAGTGCATCCAGTTTCCTAGCCCATCTGTCCAGTCTCCTGAATGCCACCAGCAGGGGCTTTCTAGAGCACAACTAGAAACCTCGAGCAGCTTGCTAAACCTGGTCTGGAAGTGCCATGTTTCCTCTAGCACCAACATCCCTATTCCCTACCCACAAGGCTCTGCGCTTGCCTACCCACAAGGCTCTCCATTCTGCCCACACCAAATAGCTCATCGTTAAAAAATAGATATATATTGTTAGGATTATTGTACTGGAGATTGAACCCAAGACCTTCAAACTGATTTTTATCTTTATTATTTAGAGACAGAATCTTAAATTACCAGCTGGGCTTGACCTGGATGATTTTCATGACTCAGCTTCCTAGAGCGTTGAGATTATGGTCATGGACTACTGTGCTCAGCTCACCGTTTTACTCTGACTCTAAACACTGAAATAAAGGACTCTATGCTCATGCGTGGTTGGACGTGTAGAATGCTGGTTCTGGGCCCGAGCTCTGGGCCCGAGCTCCGCTGGCTCTGGCATCATCTTCTGCCTGGCTCAAGACTGTTAGCTGTGCAGAACCCAGAGATAAATAGACCTGGGTTTGAATCCCACCACCCCCACTGACTGATTGTGTTCTTTGGGAAAGCTGTTCAAGCTCTGACCCTCAGTACGTCCATCTATAAAAGGGGGATACTAACTTTTTCCTCCCAGGCTTGCTGTTAGAATTCTGTGAGATGGGGCTCCTGAAAACTGGAGGCCAGCACCAGGCTCAGGGGTGCTACTGTGGTGTCCCGTGAGACAACTCTTGTCCAGGGAGCCTAGGTGCCTCATCAGGAAAGGGTTTCCGTAATGGAGCCACCGTGACCACAGCTCCAGACTAGGCCAACCTCTGCATTTGACAGACAAAATAGCAGAGATCCTAAATGGCTCACTTGTCTGTGGTCCCAGACTACAGGAGGCTGAGGCTGGAGAACTGCTGGAGGTGAGAGGTTCAATGCCAATTTGGGAAACATGGGGGATGGGGAGGGTCAGGGGAAGGGTTTCATATGGCATTGCTGTTATATAAAGGGGTTATATAAACACACAAAACCTCAAAGAGCTGTGGCTGGTGGCACACGCCTGTGATCCCAGCACTCTGGGAGGCTGAGGCAAGAGGATCACAAGTCAGAGCCCAACCTGGGTAATATATCAACTTAGTGAAACCCTGTCTCAAAAGAAAAGGAGCTGGAGATGTAGCTTAGTGTAAAAGGCCCTGGGTTCATTAAAAAAAAAAAAAAAAAAAAAAAAAAGGAATAGACTAACGCTTTTTTTTGGCAGAACCGGGGATTGAACTCAGGCCCTTGTGCTTGCCAGGGAAGCACTTATTCCACTGAGCCATCTCCCCAGCTCCAGAAAAAGGAATAGAAAGAAAGCAAAGCAGTGACCTTCTCATGGACATCAGTGCTGCAGAAGGACCTAGAACCTGGGCCATGTGTACACTCTGCATCAAGTTCCAGAGCAGCTAATGCACATTTACTTCACTTTAATTTATAAGCACCCTCATGTTTTGGAGCCACTGGGAGAGGATACTCTGGGGTGATGGTTCAAGTTTGTATTTTCCCCAAGGGTTGGTACAGAAGGTTCTAGAAAAGTGATGCCTCTTTTGAAGGGAGTAAAAACAGACTAAAATCAGGATCGACTAGCATGTTTGGGCAAGGTGATCACTGGATGGTTTCTAAAGGGCCTGCTGCTCCCAGGGAAATCAGAAGAGCCCCTGCTGGGGCTTCAGGGCACTAAGGCCTCATGCAATGTGGTGGGGAAGGGAGCTGTAGGCCAAGCAGGGCTCTCTGGGATCTGGCTGCTCAGCTCCTATCACCAGGGGAGGTCAGCCAACAGGGCCAGTCAACCAACAAGGTCAAACCCTTTGTTCCCTAGCAACTGTCCCTGAATAAGAAGCCAAGGTCTGCAGAACTGTCCCTGGGTCCTGGGAAAGGGTATAGGTACTGCTGATAAAAGCAAACCATCATCCTTAGAACCAGTTCATTCAGCCGGTCCTGGGTCAGAGGAGGTGAATGAGGTGACCCACCTTCTCCAACAGGCATCCCTGGTGGTTCCTTCAACAGGGCTGAGCCTTAAAATAGTTTTAATGGAAGACAGAGAAAATCCTTTCTGCCCTGTTCCCATGGTTAGCCCCAGAGCTGATCATGTCCCAAAATGGAACTGCAGCTCCAGGAACATGGGCACTGGGAAGAGCAAGGCCTCTTCCGCCCAGGCACCGCAGAGCTCTTTACCTGCCTCCTTTCCTGACCCCTCCACATCCCTGGGAGAGCAGATTCCTCATTCTTCTATGCCAGATGACATCTAGGCCTTAACACAGGCTGGGGGCTTGGGAGGATAGGGCCTCAGGGTTCGGGCCTGTGGAAGGAGATAAATTGCCTTCTCGGATTTACCCACCCACCCCACAACCCACAGGGAAGAAACCAAGTCAGAGGAGAGTAGGTAGGGCTCAAAGCCAGGGCAGTGGTCAGGTAGTCAGGCCTCAGCCTACTTTCTCCAAGAAGAATTGAAGGATGCCTCAGTTCCCCTTCAAAGAGAGAGTAAGGGGGCCTGTCTGGTAGCTGCCCATACTGCCCAGGTGGGAGCCCCCCAGGCTCTTTGGATAGAAGCCAAGGCTTCAGGTTAGATGAGGGACACAAGGGCTCTCAGCTGAGCACTGGATCATGCCCCTTCTTCCCTGTGTGAGCTCCAAACCCAGGCCTATGTTTGCCCCTCCAAGGCATCCAAGAGGCTGCCGAGCTGAGGCCTGCAGACTGCAAGGGCTGGGGCAGATGGGGGAGTAGGAAGAGAAGGACTCCTGCTTTGTGGCAGCACCGGCGCTGGGAGCAAGTCCTGGTCAACGTCAGGCGTGAGATGCTCCCGCCGCATCTCCTTGTCCTGACTTACTGGGGTTGCAGCCCCCTTCCCCCTCTCCTTCCTGGTGCCGTCCTCCATCCTGCAGAGCCACTGCCGAGGCCCAGACTTCCTTGGAGGACAGGATGTCCAGCAGCTGCCAGAACAGAGCCACTGGGCTGCAGCAGCTTCTGGCCTGGGGTGGGACAAGCAGAAGACTAAAGTCACTGTGACAGCCTAGTGGTAGGGAGGCCAGGAGGAGGCGCTGACGGTCGGAGGGTGGATGAAAAGGCCCTTGCTACTTCCCACATCGGAAACTACCAGTGGTGGGAGACAGCGGCAGGGACGCGCTGGCCAAGCCCCGAGGAGGAGGCGGGCGTGGCTCAGGGTGGATGAGGTGACGGGCAGCTGCGCTGTCCTCCCAGTGATTGCCCTAGGCGTGGGCCTGGGGCAGGAGCAGCTCCTCCACTATCCCTTGATCTTCCTGTGCGTTCAGTTAGAGCCGTTCTTTCCCCCTGCGGGGTCTGCTCATCCATCCAGCCATCCTCCAGCGCCCTCTGCTGTCAACACACAGGGCTGAGCTGCAGTGTCTGCGGAGGGCTCAGGCCTGGCCCAGAGAGAAAGGCGGGTATTTCCATGGCGTCCCTGCCCGTGCCCAACTGTCCCACTGTCCC